>PVKE010010740.1:0-41811 GCA_004027555.1 Craseonycteris thonglongyai | reverse complement strand
ATATTTTAGAATGCGCCCTAGGGTGTAAAAAGGTTGGGAACCCCTGTCTTAGAGAATACTATTCTAGACATATTGAACTTGTTACAAACATTTGTAACTATATTTATAATAAGTAGATGTTTTTTTAAATTATTGTACACCATGTACTTCTCCACAGTGAATCTGTCATTAATTTAGCATTCTCCTTGCTAACTATGGTATTCAAAAATATTTATTACAAACTGTGGTTTCATTTCACTGAGTGAAAATATTTAGAGGCATCTATTTAGTTCTTCATAACTAAAACTAGATCTTTCCATCAGATTCAAAGAGATTTTTCAACATTGTTGGCTTCAAGTAAGATACCTACGTTCACTTAAGCACTGTCTCCTGAGTACTTACACTTAGAAAACACATTTATATAATATAAATATATGTAGATGGTTTCTTGAATACAAGTGGGTCTCATTCTGGTTATATCGATAATGCAGAATCCTAAGTAGCTATTCAGTAACTGCTCGTTACATTTTATGCATATATGAGAAAAAACCTGGATAAGTCAAGCCTATGAAGCCAATCTGGGGCCTCAGTCATTTAGTTTATCTATTCTCAGTGACACCATTCATGTCATTTCCCATGACATAATTTAGGTAACAACAGCTTTTCCCCCTATCTCCACACTTCCTAATTGATAGATTTGAGTTTCCTTCCTTCAACATAATCCTATAATACTATTTTGTTATTTTAATTTTATTTTTAAATTTCTTTTTAATCATAGTTTACATGCAATATTAGTATACAGCATAGCAATTAGACATTTATGTACTTTATGAAGTGATCACCATGATAACTCTAGTACTCATTTGACACCATGTATAGAGTTATACTTTATTTTTAAATTATCATACAGTTTAATTGACTCTTTTCCTTTTGGTATAGAGTTATATGAATTTTAACATTCATATAAAGATTCAGATAACTAGTATCATAAGCAGGATACAGAATAGCTCTCTTATTCAAAATAAATTTTTGTTGTTGTTATCCTACTATAACCACTCTTCTTCTTATCTATAATCTCGGGCAATCACTGATCTATTGTTCATTTCTATAGCTTTAGCTTTTCAAAAATGTAACAACAACGTGACAATGACTTCTTTTACTCAGCATTAGGCCTTTAAGTTTCACCCAAATTTTATGTATAAGCAGTTAATTGTTTTCTATTGCTGATTACTATTCTATTATATGAAGGTAGCAAAGTGTTTATCTATTGATTCACTAAAGTGCATTTGAGTTATGTACAGTGTTGGATAAATATGACAAGAGCTACTATAATCACAGGTGGACAGGTTTTTATGTGAACACAAGTTTTCATTTATCTAAGGTAGAATTGTTAAATTGTGTGGCAAGTAAATATTTAACTTTGTAAGGAATTGCCAAAATACTTTCCAGAGGTACTGTATCATTTTTCATTCTTACCAGCAATGAATGAGCGTTCTATAATAGTAGCTTTACAACATCACAAGCATTTGGTATTGTTTTATCTAGATTACCTACCTTTTTCCATTGTTCTATTGCTTTTATATAGAAGCAGAATTTTGAGGTCCTTACTTTCCATCCAAGAAGTACTTCTTTTAATTTTAACATCATAACATTTGAAACAAATTTCTTATATACAGCCTATATATAGGTCATTTTAGAAAGTTTCAACCTCCATGAAATGTCAAAATATTCATGTTTATGAAACTATTAATGTCTATTTATTTAGAACATTTTAAATCACTGTTTTCTATTTGTTCCCTTTGATTTCTTCTTGTTTCACTTTTCCTGCCTTTTTAAAAGAATTCTTTGAACATATTTTAGTATTCCACTTAAATTATATACTGTGATTTTTATATATCTCTTAGAATAATATTTTAATAGTTGCCCCAGTGATCACAAAATATATACAACTTTTCAGTCTAATTCAAATAAATAATTTATTCAATTTCCTAATTTTAAACATATTCTACATTATTTTAAAATGTTAACATGCATAATCCAATGCATTTCATATTCTAATAAAATGGAAAAAAGGAGAACATTGCTTTGGATTGCTAGTTCTACTAGTTATTTATACCTTTTGACTTTGTTATACTCATATTTGAACTTAGACATGTGTTATAGGTTAGAAAAGTTACATCTATACAGTGCACTTTTAATAATTCAAGCATGCAAATGTCTGCAAACAAAGAAATATATAAGTGAATATACTATTGTAGGTATGTTTTCCTTAAAAATGCCAGGTAAGACATTGGTGTCCATGCCTGATGCATGTTCTTACTATTACTTAATGATTTTTGCAATAAATAGTGAAAGGTACATGCATAGTTCAAAAGATTATACTTTGGTCACTAAATTTTTTTTAACATTTATTTTATTGATTTTTGACAGAGACAGAGAGAGATAGGGAGAAGGGGGAGGGCCCAGAGGAATATTCATAGTTGTACATCATCAGTTTTCGGCATGGTTTCATTTCACACAGGTGAGCGGGGGCCAAGCAAGTGTGAACTGGGCTAGGGGCCTCTCACATGGGAGGCACACCCCCTTGAGCCTGGGGCCAGACTGGGGGGCAAGAACTGAACTGGGGGCCTCCAGCATCGGAAGCACCCCCCAATTAAGCATATGGGTCCACACAGGCCGGGACCAGGATTCGATTCTCAGTCCCTGGGACTACAAAGCAAGTGCTTAACCCACTAGCCATGCCGGTTTCCCTGAAATTTTATATTAATGATAAAAACTGCAAGTTGTCATTATGTGATAATACCTATGATTTATTTCTGGAGTGGAATTTATTTTAATACTAGTCTTCTCTCCAGTTTTGTGCTCAGTTCAGATTACTCTAAAATTGCTCTATCTGTACTATTAAAAATTATGTTGTTGTTATTATTACTATTATTATTTTAAAGATTTATTTTATTGTTTGAGAGAAGGTAAGAAAGAGAGAGAAGGAGAGAAGGCCCACATCAGCCTCCATAGTTGTACATCATTACTCACGACATGGCTTCACTCCACACAGTTGATGTAGAGCCGTGTGGGGTGGGAACTGAACTGGGGACCTCCACAGGGAGGTGATAAGCTTCACCCCTGAGCTATCCTGGTGGTTACCAGTTGCATTGCAGTTCAGCATATGGGATTGCACACAGACCAGGCCAAGAATCAAACCCCAGACCTTGAGACTGCTAGGCAAACACTCAACTCCTGAGCTATCCAGGCATCCCCTACATTATTGTTTTTAACTACGTGTTTGTATTAATAAATTTTTAGATCATATGAAACCAAAAGAAAGTACAGAAACAAATGATAAATTATGACAAATATAAGTCTTAATCCCCAATCTCAATTACCTCCAACAAAACAGCTATAACACTCTTTGATTTTTCTCTAAAATAACTAAAAATTATAATTTAAGTTTATTAGATAAGTTTAGATAAATAAAATGTTCTCTTTGTATGTCTAAGATAAAGTTGCAAAATCAATATTTAGTAGACAATTCCATAATATAGAAAACTGCTTCGGTGATCTAGTAAGAATATACTCATAGATTTTTATTATCCAATATGTATATTTCTTAATAATAATAATATATTTAGATGACTGCATTATTAAGATTGCTAATACAAGGGAAGCTGGGATGGCTCAGTGGGTTAAGCGCTCACTTTGCAGCCCCGGGGACCGAGGATCGAATTCCAGCCCTGGCCCACGTGGACCCATATGCTGAACCGGGGAGTGCCCCAGTTCGGTTCTCACCAGGAGGAGACCCCAGCCCAGTTCCTGCCCTGTGCAGCCCCGTGCCCACCTGTGGAATGAAACTATGTGGAAAAAACCAATGATGTGAAACTATGGAGACTGTTCTGGGCCCTCCCCCTTCTTTCTGTCTCTGTATCTCTCTCTCTCTCTGTCAAAACCAATAAAAATAAATCTTAAAAAAGAAAAAGATTGCCAATACAAATAGAAAATTTCTCTGAAAATCATGACAATTAAAATTTCTTCAAATCTGAGATTCTTAATAGGTTGTTTCTGTCAATATGAATTACTCATTATAAAACTTTCCCTTTTACACTTAAAATTCAAGATCATATATCTCTTCAGTTTTTCCAGCACCATTTGTTGAACAGCCTATCTTTACCACAGAGTAAATTCTTGTTTCCTTTGTCATAGATTAATTGGTCATAAAAATCTGAGCATATTTCTGGGCTCTCTATTGTGTTCCATTGATTTATGTGTCTGTTTTCATGCCCAAACCATGCTGTTTTGATAACATTAGCCTTTTAGTATAATTTGATATCTGGTAGGGTGATTCCTCCAACTTCGTTCTTCTTTCTCAGGGTTGCTGTGGCTATTCTAGGTCTTCTATGATTCCATATAAATTTTAGGATTATTTGTTCTAGTTCTGTGAAGAATGTCATTGGTATTTGATAGAAATTGCATTGAATCTATAGATTGCTTTGGGTATTATGGCCATTTTAACTATATTAATTCTTCCTATCAATGAGTATGGTATATGTTTCCATTTATTTGTATCTTCCTTGGTTAAATTTATTCTTACTTATTTTATTTTATTTTAATTTTGATGCAATTGTAAATGGGCTTGCTGTCTCAATTTCTCTTCTAATTTGTTATTGTTATATAAGAATGCAACCAATTTCTGGATATTAATTTTGTATCCTGCTACTTTACTAAAGTCTTTTATCAGTTCCAGTAATTTGGGGTTTGACTCTTTGGGCTTCTCTCTATATAGTATCATGCCATCTGCAAATCATGATAGTTTTATTTCTTCTTTTCCTATTTGAATGTCTTTTGTTTTTCTTGTCAGATTGCTGTGGCTAGGACTTCCAGTACTATGTTGAATAAGAGTGGTGAAAGTGGGCATCCTTGTCTTGTTTCTGAACTTAAAGGAAATGATTTTAGTTTTCCCCCATTGAGTCTGATGTTAACTGTGGGTTTATCATATACAGGAGCCTTTATTATATTGAGATATATTCCTTCTATTCCCACCTTGCTGAGAGTTCTTACCATAAACAGCTGATGGATTTTGTTGAATGCTTTTTCTGCATCTATTGAAATGACCATATAATTTTTATTATTCATTTTGTTTATGTGATATGTTACATTAATTTATTTATGTATATTGAACCAACTTTGCATTCCAGGAATTAATCCCACTTGATTGTGGTGTATGATTTTTTAAAAATGTATTGCTGGATTTGATTTGCTAATATTTTGCTGAGAATTTTTACATCTATATTCATTACAGATATTGGACTCCTAAAATAAATTTGGGAGCCTTCCCTCTTCTTTTTAAAAATAGTTTGAAGAAAATGGGTATTAATTCTTTTTTGAATGTTGGGTAAAATTCACCTGTGAAGCCATCTGGTCCAGGGCTTTTGTTTGTTGGGAGTTTATTGATCACTGATTTGATTTTGTTGTTAGTAATTGGTCTGTTTACCGTAGATCTTCTGTTTCTTCTTGATTTATTCTTGGGAGCTTCTATGTGATTAAGAATCTATCCCTTTCTTCCAGATTGTCTGATTTGTTCACATATAGTTGCTCATAATATTTTCTTATAATTTCTTGTATTTTTGTGGTGTCTGTCACTTTTCCACTTTCATTTCTGATTTTATTTGAGTCCTCTCTCTTTTTTTTTCTTGAGGAGTCTGGTTAAAGCTTTGTTGATTTTGTTTTTTCCAAAGAACCAGCTCTTGCTTTCATTGATCTTTTGTATTGTCTACTTGGTCTCAATTTCTTTTATTTTTTCTCTGATTTTGATATTTCCTTTTTTGTACTCATTTTGAGTTTTGTTTACTATTCTTTTTCCAGTTTCCTTAGGTGTAAAGTTAAACTGTTTATTTGAACTATTTCTTGTTTCTTCAAGTAGGCCTGCATTGCCAGAAATTTCCCTCTCAGGACTGCTTTTGCTGTGTCCCATAGATTTGGGGTAGTTTTATCCCATTTGTCTCAAGGTACCTTTTGATTTCTTCCTTAATGTCATTTATGACTCATTCATTGTTTAGTAGCATATTGCTTAGACTGGATATGTTTGTTTTTCAGGGGTTTTTTTCTTCCTTATAACCGTGTTCTAGTTTCATACTGTTGGGATCAGAGATGGTGCTTGATATCATTTGAATTTTCTTAAATTTGTCGAGGCTTGTTTTGTGGCCTATAATATGGGGTCTAACTGGGAAAATGTTTCAAGTACACTTGAAAAAAAATGTCTATCCTGCTGCTTTGGAATGTAATGTTCTAAAAATATCACTTAAATCCATCTGGTCTCATGTATCCTGTAAGGCCACTGTAGCTGTGTTGATTTTCTGTCTGGAAGATCTGTCCTTTGGTGTCAGTGAGGTGTTAAAGTTCCCTACTATGATTGTTAATGTTGATATCCGCCTTTATGTTGGTCAATATTTGCTTTATGTATTTAGGTGCTTCTATGTTTGGTGCATAAATGTTTACAAGAGAGATGTCCTCATTGGGATGGTCCCTTTAGAATTATGTAATGTCCTTCTTTTTCTCTTGTTATGGTCTTCATTTTAAAGTTTATTTTGTCTGATATAAGTATTGCTACTCCAACTTTTTTTTTTCATTTCCATTTGCATAAAATATCCTTTTCCATCCCTTTACTTTCAGTCTATGTGTGTCTTTTCTTCTGCGGTGAGTCTCTTGTAGATAACATATACCTAGCTCTTGCTTTCTCAAACCATATACAAAATAAACTCAAAATGAATTAAAGACTTAAAAACCAAAAAATTCCTACAATAAAATATAGAAAGTAACTTCTCAGAATCATACTTAGCAATTCCTTTAAGGATATACCTCCTTGGGCAGGGGAAGCAAAGAAAAAACAAGCAAATTCAATTATATCAGACTAAAAAAAAATGTACAGCAAAGGAAACCATAAAAAAAACAAAGAGATATCCCACAGTATGTGAGAAAATATTAGCCAATGAGGCATCTGATAAAGGATTAATATTCAAAATTTATAAGAAACAAATACATCTCAACACCAAAAAAACCAAACAATCAAATTAAAAAATGTGCAAAAGACCTGGATATACACATGTCTCCAAGGAAGCCATACAGGTGGCCAACAGACACATGAAAAGATGCTCTACATCACTAATCATCAGAGAAAGGCAAATCAAAACTACGAGATACCACCCCACTCCTGTCACGATCTCTATAATCAATATACTAACCAACAAACAGTGTTGGGGAGGATGTGGCAAAAAGGGAGCCCTGCTACACTGTTTGTGGGATTGCAGATTGTCCCATCCACTGCAGAAAATAGTATGAAGGTTCCTCAAAAAATTAAACATAAAACTACTGCATAATCCAGCAATTCCACTCCTGGATATTTATCCAAAAAATTCCAAAACACTTAATTCAAAAAAAAATTATGCACCCCTATATTCACTGCAGCATTGTTCACCATAGCCAAGATATGGAAAGAACCTAAATGTTCACAAATAAATAATTAGATAAAGAAGCTGTGGTACATTTACATAATTAAGTACCACATGGCCAAAAAGAAGAATACAATTGCACCTTTTGTAACAACATGAATGGAACTAGAAGATATCATGCTAAGTAAAACAAGTCAGACTGAGAAAGACAAATACCACATAATCTCATTTATATGTGGAATCTAAAGAACAGAATAAATGAACAATCAAAACAGAAGAAAAAAAAAAAAAGAACTCATGGACACAGACAATAGTTTGGTGGCTGCCAGAAGGTAAGGGGAAAGAAATGTGTGTGTGTGGAGAGAGAGAAGGGGAAATTCAAGTACACAGTGATGGATAAAACACTGATCTTGGGTGATGAGCTCATGATGCAACACATAGATAATGCATTGGAGAATCATAAACTCGGAACCTATGTAAATTTATGAGCCAATGCAGCCCCAATAAATTTGATTTAATAAAAAATGGTTTTTTTCTAAAAAATAAAAAGAATAAAATAAAATTCAAGATCATTCTTGGGAACAATTGAAACAATACAAAACATATTTTCTTTTATATGAATGCCTGGATTTATAAGAACTTATGTAAGGAAAAAATATATACTTAGGATATGTGTATTTGGCAATTTGTTCCATAAGAGATTTCAGCAATTCTTTTTTAAATGAATGAATCTAATGCTGAAAGTTGGGCATTTCAAAATTTAAAAATATTAGAACTTGCATTTTCACACAGGAAACTTATATTATAAAATTGCTGTTTGAACAAATATCAATAACTGGTTAGCAAACTACTATGAGTATAGTTATAAGAACATAGTTGTTAAGTAGAATATGAGATCTTTAAAGTGAGGTTATTTTTGGTAGCAAGTAACAAAATATTAATTATTTTCCAAGAGAAAACAAGAAAATTAGTTTATATCTATAAACTAATATATCTAATAGCTTATGATTTTCACCTGTATCCAAGCTCTTAATTTCATGTGCATTATTTTTTATGGGTAGCAGATAGAACTGACAGAATATCTGAGAACAGTATTGCAAATAGTAGACTATTAGACATGTCTGATTATATTTTCCTAGTTATTCTTGTGCATAACTGAAAATGTTCACTTATGAAAATGTTTACATGTGGTCACAAGAATTTTTATATTCTATTGTTTTAAACAACTCCTTCATTTGTTCATTGAAATTATTTGAGCACTTATTACGTAACAAATTATTTAAGGTACTGAAAATACAGGAGCATGAGTAAAACAGACCAACTTCCTGTTATCTTGAAACTTGCAAAAAAATTCAATTTGCTAGTAGACCTTCCATTAACTGGAACTCATGCACCAGCAAAATTTCAAGCAACCAGCAAAATTTTTTGAGATTGTGCTGGCTGCTAAGAGTGCAAGTTGCTTGAATTTCAATTAATGTACAGTCTACTTACGTTTATCCAGCATCTACAGATCCCCAATAGTGTATCAGTTAATTAAGAGTCTACTGTATTTGAAAGCTCATAGTATATAATCAACAGACTTTCCTGATTCAAGCCTTAAAGAGGGATTATGAGTATCAACTAAAAGCAAAAATAAAACTAAAAATAACTAAAACTAAAAAAAACTAAAAATAAAACATTGATACAAAAGAATTTTTAAATTATGCTTGGATTTTTTATAGTAAAGATGATAACCACACATATTCATAACTTTTATATATACAAACTTTACAGATAATCCATGTAATATCTGTTTTTCAAACAGAATGCTTTAAAAAGCCATTTTCAGTTATAATTTCTAATAAGTAGATATTATCTGTGTGAGAAGTTCCTTTCTTCTTCAACTTCAGTATGGGAACGTTTTGTTTCTGTAAAGAACCACAAGTAGCTATAAAGTCATGTATTTAATGAAGATATTAAATATTTTGGTACCTTAATATTATTATTTACCATTCCTCATACACTTTAATTGAGGAAAGAATAATTTATATACTCTATTTAATATAACATTGAAACTTCTGTTTCTGTCATGAATTACTTCATATTCAATGCAATAGTCAGTTTTAACTGTGCTACAGTTTTACTGAGAGTTTCCATAGTTTAATAAAATAATAGATTATTCAACTGCATTGGGCTTTCGCTTTTCAATTCTTCAGCTTTGACTAGAAACAAGACAGCATTTTTGCCCTTTGTTGATATTGCTACCTCAGCTCATTAACATGTGAATATCTGGTTACTGTTTTGTTCATCTTTCAGAAGTCCACTGTGTTTTTCTTTCTCAACTGTGGACTTCATACTAGCCACACTCATTATCATCATGTGGCAATGTTGTTCTTCCTCTGCCTTTGCTGCTTTAAAAATTAATGCACTGCTATTTTCTGAATACTGCATAAGCTGCTTATGAGTACATTATTCTATCAAACAAGCACATACAGAAAAGCTTCCTAAACTGTTATTCTTTCAATGAAAATACAGCTGGTTCTGCTTCAAAGGCACATCTTTTCACCTGCAAATGGACTTGCTCCTACACTTACTCCTCAATTCATTGTCTTTTATTTGTGTCTGGAAATTTTTAATTGCCTTTAATTAGAAAAAAAGTAAATTCAATGCTTTAATCTTGCAGGTACATTCAATCACAATTCTGTCTGGGATAAATACCAAGTTCTATTCAGTTTCTGATCTCTATAACAAATATTATAATTTATTGTCCATTTATATAGACCACACCAATTAAGATACAACAGAAAAGCAAAGAGATAAGAGTCCAAATATTTGAAAAGAAAAAATGTGCACTCTAAATTTAATTGCTCAAAGAAATTACAGGAAAATGAGTTATTTATAGCATGCCAAAAATACTGACAAAAATTTCTAATCAATAGTTATTTTTATATTTCCTTCAACATTTTTAGAATAATTTCTCATTACTGCTACAAATCCCTCCTCTCTTCTTCAAAAAGCAAAACACTATTTGGAATCTTACCTTTATCATATTATCAATATTACATATAAAAGGGCAAGACAATTTGGCATACAATTTTCCAACTGCCATATGAACACA
The DNA here is from genome assembly GCA_004027555.1 of Craseonycteris thonglongyai. Lineage (NCBI taxonomy): Eukaryota > Metazoa > Chordata > Mammalia > Chiroptera > Craseonycteridae > Craseonycteris > Craseonycteris thonglongyai. The sequence continues at coordinate 31,296 of PVKE010010740.1, read as the reverse complement.
ATTTTTAGTTACTACAAATATCTGTAGAAAATATTACAAAAACAAGGGTCAATATTCTTTCTTATGAAATCCTACAGCAAACTCGGTAGCAATGCTGTTAAACAATAGTCCACTATATGACAGCTGCAAGGTAAAAAAAAACAAAAAAACACAAATGGCATGGTTATAAGCAAAAAATAATGAAAATGGTTACCAAGTAGATAAAAAAATTATTACAAAATAAAATAAACAATACAAATATAGATCCAGTGGGTTATCACTTACATAGTATACCTTTATATTTAGAGATATAAAATGATGCCACATATTTCCTTTTTAAAAAAGGTGTTGTTTATAGAAGTAAAATTTGCAATGAGTATTTTTCTCAAAATTATTTAGAAATATGTGGGCAGATGAGAGGAAGCTGATAAATTAATCCTAAAGTAAAAATCTAATGCAAACTTAAAAAAAAATGTTCTAGAGGAAACTAGAACCAATGACAACTTTTCAATGCTTGGACAGAACAGCTTGATATTAATCAAACATTGCAAAGGATACACCATCATTTAACATCACATTAAGTATTAAGAAACAAGTAGTATGTTTTGGGTTGCCACAAAGATAAACCAGCAAGTTGCTCATGAGATATACATTAATTTTTTAGAAAATTACATTAAAAATGCCAACCATGGAGATTTGTCAAAAAATTAGAAATGGAATTGCCATGCAACCCAGCAATCCTTCTTCTGGGTATCTACCAAAAAAACTTGATAACCTGTATTCGCAATGATATATTATGTACCCCAATGTTCATCGCATCACCGTTCATGGTGGCCAAGTGTCCTTTGACAGATGACTGGATAAAGAAGTTGTGGTACATTTACACAATAGAATGCTACTCAGTGATAAGAAAAGATGAAATACAGGCATTTGTGACAATATGGGTGGACCTTGAAACCATCATATTAAGCAAAGGAAGTCAGACTAAAAAACATAAATAAAAAAACATATGACTTCACTTAAGGGTGGAATATAAAACTGAAAGTAACAAAGAAACAAAAATTCATGGACATACCGGTACTCAATAGTCTGGTGGTTACCTGAGGGGAAGGCGGAAGTGGGATGGGGAAGGAGGGAGTGGGCATCAAATATATGGTGATGGAAAGAAAACTGACTCTGGGTGGTGAGCACATAAAGCAATGCATAAACAATGTAATGTAGAATTGTACATCTGAAACATATGTAATTTTTACCAACCAATGTCACCCCAATAAACTAACAGAAACAGAAAAAAAATGCTAATTGAGGAACAATTTATGTATGCAGGGAAATATAGTTAAGAAGATATTAGAGAATATATCAATGTTTAGTTTGCACTTAACCAAAAAAATAAATTCCACAAACATTTTTTTTAAGTAGCTTCTATATTCACTGTATCCTTGGAGGTACAGAGATAAAACCAAAGTAAACAACAGAAAGTATCACAGAGAAAACAGAATACAAACTTTAGAAAAGGTGCACAAAGCATATTTCAATAAGCTCAATAAGTCAAAGATATACCTATTATTTAAAGAGAAATGATAAAACATTTAAGACTAATATAAACAGAGTAGTTTAAACAAAAAGTACATATAATTTTGCCTGAGAATTAGAGATTGTTTTATTAATTATTTTAACAAATATTTATTAATATTAAATACATACTTTCTATCATTAGGGATAATCATTAGAGATGCAAACATGCACAAATGTTTAAATCCCAGTAGATACAAATATATATGTATGCAAAGAAAAGTGGTAGGTGCAATCAGTGAAGTAAAATGCTCAATGAATTTTCAGTTCTGAAAGCATAGCCAACTGAACTGAGGTTAACCCTTCTCTGACATTAGTATATAGAAACAGTAGGAATAAACCCATTCCATTATGCTATAAATATTAAATGTATACACTTTTAGAAAAATATACATACATACATATATACATTTATGATAACAAAAAATAAAGAAAATGTTCATATGCCAGAAACAAATACAACAAAATACTCTCAAAGCCAGACAGCTCATAGTTCTAGCTGATAATTCTGGTGGCCCTAGGTGTGAAGGTGTTGGGTGGTATATTAGTGCATGGTTTCAGACGTCAAGAGGATTGCACATTGGTTTCTGAGGCCCTGGCATGTACAGTGCAATTGTGAGAAAGGAGATGAAACTGAGATATATAAAGTTGAGGTCCTCAAAGGGCTGACCAAGACATATATGGAGGACAGAAATATAATCTGCACTTGTTTGAAGAAATAGCAATGAACCTTCCTGTTTTTTCTAAGCTCAAGGGGTGGAAGAAACATTTTTCTCCTGTGAGAAATATAAATCTCAAACCTTTAAGACTCAAAACAAGGTGTGAGGTCCAAATAGCAGGGATGTTAGACCAAGAAATAAATCCAAAATAATGGTCCAAAAATCTATAAACCCCTATGGTCAATAAGTCAACAGAACATTGCTCTGTAAGAATATCACACAATTCAGACTGCTAGAGCTCTCACAAGGGAGAAAATAGAAACAAAAGCAAATGAATGTCTGTTGAAGTTGAACACACACACACACACACACACACACACACACACACATGCATGCATACGCACAAACTCAGAACCATAAATCACAAAGGGATTTAAAAAAAAAGGAAAGAAGAAAACATCATTAAGTAGAATAAGCCAATACAACAAATGGTAAAGCTGGTACCATAAGAAGGAATAGTAGACGAATCTAAAAAAATACATAAAATTGGTATTTGAAATAATTATGGGGGAAGCCGGGGTGGCTCAGTGGGTTAAGCGTGCACTTTGCAGCACCGGGGACGGGGGATGGAATCCCGGCCCGGCCCGTGTGGAGCCATATGCTGAACTGGGAGCTCCCCCAGTTCAGCTCTCTCTCTCTCTTGCGCTCTCTCTCTCTATCAAAAATAAATAAATAAAAATATTTTTTAATTAAAAAAATAATAATAATTATTAAAAAAAAACAAAGAAATAGAATAAAAATCATTTTGAAAAGATAAAATAGAATTTTTACAAATGACAAGAGGTCACCAAAATTATACTAATATATCCATGGGTGCAAGCTAGAAATAGCAGTAAATGAGAGAGAGAGAGATAATTGGTGAGCTCTAACCAAAAAGAAGACAGATCTGAGAAATAGCAAACCTAGACTAGGACAAAGATATATATTTTAAAAATACGTACATACATACATATACAAATACATATGCATATGCATGTGATTTTAAGAGCTATGGGTGTCATAATCTGGAGATTTTATAATACAGAGAAATTTAGTTAAATGGAAGATATTAGTAAAATATAAAATATAAAAGAAATGACAGTGGACTAATGGGATATTTTTCATCAGAAACACCAGAACAGGAAATGAATCAACCAGTATTTTCAAAGTCCTGGGTATATATAAATATCAACTAAAATTTCACCTCCAGGTACTATAAAGCAAGTATGAGTACAATGTAACAATAGTGTCATAAGCAGACCATGAGAAATTTTGCTGCTAATAGATACTTGCATGAAGGCAAAAGGAACAAGCAATCTTTGCCACAAGATGTGAAATACAAAAGGTAATGGTTAGTGCAGTAAGCAAATGTAAAAGTTAAATTTAAGTAATTATTGGTGATTAAAAATGAAAAATAATAATTAAAATAATTGAGTTTGTGCTGTTAAAAACAAAGGAGAAATTAGTAATACAAATAACATGAATAACAGGAATGAGTAATCAGATTTAAAGAGTCAAAAATCTTTATATTGTTGGGATGCCAGAATAGCTCAGCAGTTTGAGCACTTGGCTTGTAAATCTAAAGATCTGGGGATCGTGTTCCAGCCCTGGCCCATATAAACCCATATTCTGAACTGCGGTGAAACTGTCAACTGCTAATGGTGGTGAAGGATCTCACCTCCCATTTAGGAGGCCCCCAGTTCAGTTCCTGCCCCTCACAGCCTCACATCCATCTGTGTGAAACGAAACCATGTCACAACTGACGATGTACAACTATGCAGACTGCTCTGGGCCCTCCCCTCTTCTCTCTCACTCTCTCTCTTTCACTCATCTCCACTTAAACTATAAAATAAGTCTTTAAAAAATTTTTGCACTGTTTATGATAAAGATTTGATACACTTTAGATTTCATTAAGTCAAATATAGCAGATAAAGTCTGAGAAAATTTTTAAAAAGAGAGAGAGAAACCGAATGTAAAACTTTAAAATTTTTCAGAAAAGGTTAGTGTATAGATTAGCAGGTTCAAAACCACCACAAATTAAAAATACAAAATAAAACTGTAGAAAGATAGCTACATTTTTCATTAACAATAAATAATATAGGATTAAAATTCCTTGCTCAAAAACAAATGATCATATACTATATCAAAAACATAACACAAAGCTTAAGTCTAGATGAAAGTAATGGGATAGGGAAGAAATTATCAGAATATTAAACAAAAGAAAGGTTAATGTAAGATATAAAAGACTGTAAGAAAAAACTTAATAGCATTGCATAAATAAGTAGGCTATTATCTGATAGAAGGGGAGCATTATTACAAATATATACCAATTTAGAAATGCTACGCAACAAAAACATAGCCTCAATATATACAAAGCAAAAACTGAAAAAATATAATTAACAGTTCCGTTCTCCATAGTCCTAGTGAGAATATTTTAATTCTCCATTGTCACAGACAGTTCAAACATCCACATAGAGTACAAAACATATCTGAACACAACATAGTTGTAACAAATCCCAATGTTAGAGAATACCTATTTTTTTCAAGAGACAGAAATTAACAAAATTGACCACATACTAAGCAATAGAGGAAAACGTAATATCAAATAATAATATCAGGGGAAGCCGGGATGGCTCAGTGAGTTAAGTGCTCCCTTTGCAGTGCCGGGGACCGAGGATCGAATCCCGGCCCCGGCCCGTGCGGAACCATGTGCTGAACTGGGGCGTTCCCCCAGTTCAGTTCTCTCTCTCTGTCTTTGTCTTTGTCTCTGTATCTCTCTCTCTCTTTGTCAAAAAATTAATAAAAAAAATTTAAAAGAAATAATATCATACTGAAAATAATTCTCTGAACAAAAACAGTCAAGTTAAAGTTCAATTTTAAAAATATGCGTGTGTGCATGCGTGCGTGCGTATAATTCTCTCTATATAATTGTTTACATATTTAATTATATAGAACTGTATAATTATACAAGGGCTGTCCTGAAAGTATCCATCCATTTAACTGTTCTGATCGTATTGACAATGGTTGAACCTTTCCAGACATCCCTTGTATATCATATGTAATTCAGTAATTCAAGAAAGCTCTGAGTAATATAATGATGCCTATAATGTAATGAAGAAAATTGATCCATTAAATAAATATATTAGTAAAAATGTGTTTGAAAAATAAATAGCAAAGCGTTCAACTCAATTACAAGAAAAAGGTAAAAAAATTACAATGAAGAAATGATAGAGTAGAATTATAGGAAAAAACAGAATTTAGAAATAGCAATAAATTTAGAGTAACAAAGCAAGTCTCAGTTAATACTAATAAAAATATAATAGGGGAAGCTGGGATGGCTCAGTGGGTTGGGTGCTCACTTTGCATCGCCGGGGACCGAGGATCGAATCCCGGCCCCGGCCCGTGCGGAACCATGTGCTGAGCTGGGAGCTCCCCCAGTTCAGTTCTCTCTCTGTCTCTGTCTCTGTATCTCTCTCTCTCTCTCTGTCAAAAATAAAAATAAATAAAAATATATTTAAAAAAATCTATAAAAATATAGTAAAATTAAATAGTATCAGTTAAAAATAAAAGTTACAGTAGATATATTAAAAATATTAAAATGACTTTCAAAGAAACAACAGTTAGATTAACTTCTCAGCAACAAAAATAAAAGCCAAAATGCAGTGGAATGTTATTTTCATGTGTTGAAAGAACACACGACAAACTTGAAATAAAATCTGCCTATGAGATTTTGATAATCAGAGAAAACATATTTCAAAAATAACCGTATGTCAATATCATAAAAGAAACTGATAATCTGTTGCAAGCAGCAGATATTTTAGAAAATTCTTTTAAGAAAGCACCAACAGGCACCGAGAAAATGATTTTAAGGATCATAGAAGGTCTGACCTGTAAAAGGGAATTAGAATAAAGGAAATAGTAAATATGTATACAGTTGTATATTAACTTTGACTGAATAAACGATAATAATGTCTAAGGAGTTTGATAAATGTGGAGAGAATTAGGAAATAGAAAGGTCATATTTTGACCTTTCTATTTCTTAATTAAGAATAGAGGTACCCAAGACTCTCATGACAGCCACAGTGCTATTTACTGTCAATTTCATGAACTGAAATCCTGTGATTTAATTATCTTTGCATTGGCTGGTACCTAATATAGTCTTTGGCCCAGGGAAGTAGTATAATGAAGGACTTCTGCAGTCAATTTCTTGGAATCGAGTCCTGGCTCTAACTCTTACCAATTATAGAACCTTGGGGAAATTCTTTTTTTTTTTTTTCTTTTAAAGATTTATTTATTGTTTTGACAGAAAAAGAGACAGAGAAAAGGGGGAGGCCCCAGAGCAGACTCCACAGTTGCACATCATCAGTTTTCCATATAGTTTCATTCCACACAGGTGGGCGCGGGCCCACACAGAGTGGGAACCAGGATGGGGGCCTCCCACAGGGGAGGTGTGCCCCCATGAGCTGGGGGCTGAACCAGGGGCCTCGCACATGGGAAGCTCACCCTGGTGAGAACATAACTGGAGGCCTCCCAAATATGAAACACACCCCAGTTCAGCATATGGGTCCACCTGGGATGGGGCCAGGATTTGATCCTGGGACCCCACAGCTGCAGATGAGAGCTTAATCCACTGAGCCATCCTGGCATCCCTGTGGGAAAATTCTTGAACTCATAATTGCCCAATTTTTCTGATCTGTAATAATGAAGACAATAGTTCCTACATCATAGGACTGCTATAAAGATAAAATAAAATGTGTCCAGGACAAGATGCCTAATATGTTAGCTACTTCTATTACATTAAAAAAATAGAGCGTTATAAGTAAATTAGTTGTATTTTATCTAATTCACCAAGCACATACAAATTGGATTTGGTCTGATGTATTTAATAGCATTTATAATATTTTAATTATGTTAAAATCATTTTTAAAATTCTCTTATTTTCCAATTTTGAAATCATTTATCTCTAGAATAATACATGTAATATTAGGCAATCTCATACCATCTACGTTTTAAAGATTATTTCTGAAAAAAATGAGAAGGCCCAAACCAATTTATTTCCCCTTGTAGTCAGCAATATTCCAGAGTATCCAGCTTTTCTTAGTTTACTGTCTTGAAGGTGAGAAGGTTTTCATCTCACTATACATTTCAAGATCATGCTATAGTAATTGAAACAGTGTCCATTTACCAAGAAGATTCTATAGCTACAAGCTGTTTCCAATCACAGTCAGCTGATTTGATTCTTACCTGAGCAAAGAATACTGTAAAAGGTTTTTATGAAAGTCATTAATCAATTTAGTACACAATTGAAAAGGCAAAACTTTTAGCATAAGATAAATATTAAACAGTTATGTTAAAATCATTCAGGGGATGCCAGGATAGCTCAGCAGGTTGAGTGCTCATTTTGCAGTCCCGGTGTCTGAGGACTGAATCCCAGCCCTGGCCCAATGAAATGAGGTGTGGCTCCCAGTTAATTTCTCACCAGGGCAAGCTTCCCATGTGGGAGGCCCACGGTTGCCCCCCCCCCAGATCATGGGGCATGCCTTCCATGTGGGAGGCCCCCACTTGGTTCCTGCCCTGTGTGAACCCCTCTTCTACCTGGGTGGAATGAAACTATGTCAAAAACTGATGATGTACAACTATGGAGACTGCTCTAGGCCCTCCCTCTTCTCTTTGTCTCTGTTTCTTTCTCTCTGCGTCAAAAGCAATAAAATCAATCTTTTTAAAAAGTTATCATTCAGAAAACAGCACAGGTTTTCCCAAATGCAATCACTGACTGACAACAATACAAAATTTATGTAAATAAGTGAAATTTAATAAGGGATGTTACACACATATAACATCACTGGTTTGTGAATTTTTTGTTGTAATTTATTTTCTTGTTTGAGAAGGGGGAGGGCCCAGGGCAATCTCCATAGTTGCACATTATTAGTTGTGACATGGTTTCATTCCACACAAGTAGGTGTGGGGTTGTAAGGGGCAAGAATTAAATGGGAACTTATGCATGGAATGTGAGAACCTTCACCACCAGCTGGTGGTTACCAGTTGCACTGAAGTTCAGTATATGGGTTTGTACCAACTGAGACCAGGATTTGATCCCTGAACCTCATAGTTGCAAGGCAAGCGCTCAACCTATTGAGCTATCCTGGCATCCTCTGGTTTGTGCAAGTTTATTAGCAATCTAAATTAGCTGACTAGTACCTTTAATATTCACAAAAACACTACGATACTCAGTCCATTTGCTATTTGTACTTCTTTAATACTGATACTGAAATATCTCCCCCAAATCATTCTAGTTGTTTTTATTTCTTCCTTATATTTAAGAACATATCTGGCAACTGTCTGCATAAGACTCCATTTAAAAGAGATAGCATCAGTGATAGAAAATCTATTAATAACATTATTAGTAGGAGTTCAGGTTTGTGGTACCTTCTTTTTTTTTTTTTTTTTTTAATATGGAACACTTCACGAATTTGCATGTCATCCTTGCACAGGGGCCATGCTAATCTTCTCTGTATCGTTCCAATTTTAGTACCGGTATATGTGCTGCTGAAGTGAGCACTGTGGTACCTTCTAATTCAAATTTGTAAACTTTCTTAAAACACTACGAGAATTTATTTTGTGAACTTTTTTTTTTCTTAGCTCCTCCGCTATCATTAGTGTTACTATATTTTATATGTGGCCCAATACAATTATTCTATTTCCAATATGCCCCATAGAAGTCAAAGGGTTGGACACCACTGATTTAATGTAAAAAGGCCAAGGCTTCACACTTATACTGTTTTCCTCGTCTTATTCTTCCTTGCCTATAATAAATATCAATAGAACTAAATAAAAGGAGTTTTAATATGTCTAATCTCAAAATTGGCTATCAGATAAAAAATAATTTTCAATAAAAATCTTAGCAGCCATTTTTATTGATTGAAAAAACTCCTCTATGGTGATAGAAATCAGAACAGTGGCTACATATTGAGTTGGGTAAGGACTGACTCAAAGCAGATACAAGAAACTATCTGAAAAGATAAAAATGCTCTATAATTTGATTTGTATAAGTGGTTACATGGGTAGATACATTTGTCAAAATTCTATAAATTTTATATTAAGAATTGGATTGTGGATTTACCAACAACATGGTTATTCTTCATTTATGTGCTTAGCATATCACATTTGATCACAGATTCAATCTGGTTAGTCAATTCTTCTGTTTAAATATACAAATAACAAAAGAACTCAAACTATTTATTCATAAGCCATCCCATAAGTGAAGGAAGAAGTGTATACAGAAGAAATCAAACATCATAACCTCCTCTCAAGAAATTAATACAGTTAGGAATACTGTGTGTTTGCTTGTTTTCAAAGATGTACGGTATCTTATTGTCTGAGAGAAGGTGAGAGATAAGAGCGAGAGGGGGTAAAGGCCCAGAGCGGTCTCCATAGTTGTACATCTTTAGTTGTGATATGGTTTCATTCCACACAGGTGGATGTGGGGCCAAGTAAGGCCCACCCGGGGCCTCTCACATGGAAGGCGAGAACCTTCACCGATGAGCCATCCCAGTAGTTAACAGTTGTAGTTCAGTTCAGCCTATGGGTTTTACATGGGGCAGAAATTGAACCCCAGACCTCGTGATTGTGAGACAAGTGCTCAACCACTGAGTTATCACAGCATCTCAGAAATATTGTTTTTTAATTTGCATTTATCTGATTACCATTAGCTGAATTAGATCTTTACATAAGACTCTTAATTTCACCTTATTTGTAATTGTTTTGTTTTCATTTTTATTTATCTGCCTATTTAGATTGCCTCTTTTATGAACTCTCTTTGTATTTTTTGCCCATTTTTACTGTAGGTTTCAAGATTATTTTGTTTATCTTTAGGACTTTATTTTTCTACATATAAACTTTAATCGATTATATGTATTCTAAATAGCCAAAAGGTTGGGGGTGGGGAAGGAAAAGTTACCTTGTTTGCTTCTGATTTCTAATTTACTATACTTTATTCAAAGTTGGGGGACTTGTTGTATAATACATGGGCAATTTTTTATAAATATTCAATGTATATTTGAAAAGAATGGGTAGAAAATTCCACATCTATGGGAAGCCGGGATGGCTCAGTGGGTTAAGCGCTCACTTTGCAGCCCGGGGACTGAGGATCGAATCCCGGCCCTGGCCAGCGCGGACCCATATTCTGAACTGGGGAATGCCCCCAGTTCAGTTCTCACCAGGGTGAGACCCCAGCCCAGTTCCTGCCCTGTGCAGCCCCTTGCCCACCTGTGGAATGAAACTATGTGGAAAAACCAATGATGTGCAACTATGGAGACTGTTCTGGGCCCTCCCCTTTCTCTCTGTCTCTGTCTCTGTATCTCTCTCTCTCTCTGTCAAAAACAATAAAAAATAAATCTTTAAAAAAAAAAAGAAAATTCCACATCTAGAACAGAATCTAGAACAGAATCTAAAACAGACAAGCTTCCTGTTAACTTTCTGTGCTGATAAGTGGACTTCCCTCCAGGCTACCATTTTATTATGGTAAAATCTAAATGGAGAATTTTGAGGTTATCAAATTATTACCATTAATAGAAAATAGAATTAAAAGTTTTTAAATGAATAAAAATATTGAATAGATTATAATATTAAACTACTGACTATATAAAGCATCTAGCTTTAAGAATAAAAGGTTTTTTGCACTTTTTAAATTAATAAAAGTTATAAGAGCTTTGAAAAATCACAAGTACATAAAATGTATTTCTCCTTTGGTAGGCAGGGCTACACTTAATTTTTGCTCCTTAAAATTCTACGTAGTCTGTCATTATTCATACTGTATATATTAAATGTATTAAGGAAAAGTTACTTTCTTAACACTACACATAATTGCTTTTCTTTTCTAAATTCATAGGAACATATCAAAGGAAATTCACTGCTTACCAATTTGCTTTCTGTACTGATCAACAGGAAGTTCTATAGTGGATGCATCCTTTCTACCCATCTTTGATCTCCAAAATGCTTGCTGTAAAGAAAGAAATATATGATGAAGTCCTAAAAACCAAAAGGATTATCTACAAACTTCAGAAATAATTTATTTAATAAAATTCATTTTTAAAACAAATAAAAACGCCTTTGACATTCCTATAAGAACACAAAATTCTTTCAAAAAAATTATCAAGGATACAATTGCTGATAATTAAATTTCCCAATCATTTGTTCTTGCTAACACTTATTTTATCAAGTACTGTCAATGCTCAATTAAATTACATTGGTAGAGAGCATTATTTGTATATGTGAAAATCATGTATTATTTATTCAGATAGTTTAGGGCTGTAGGCATGTTCTTAATAGTATGTTTCTTTCCAATGACCTATTATGCTGCACAAAAAGGCTCAAATTTGAAACTCAGGTACTTTTAAATTTTATTTTAACAAAAGTGTAAGAATTTGAGTTCTAGTTCTGCCTCTCCTGTAAACAGTATAAACTACTACCATTTATTAATATTTTCATGTTTACTGCATTATACAAGTGTGTGCTAATTTAATCCACAATATATTTTTCAAATCATTATTTTTATTGAATTTAAAAATTGTGGCACAGGCAACTTACCCAAATCCATACTCTTTTCTTTCTGGCACATAATTAGACTACATTTCTTAGCTTCAGTTCAATCATGTAATTGAGTTCTTATTAACAGAGTATGAATAGAGTAACAAGTGTCACTTGCAAATCTGAGCATTAAAAATCTTTCTTGTTAATCCTGCATTCTTTTTTCTCTCCCTCTTTTTCTTTCTTCCTTTTTCTTTTTTTCCCCTTTGGAAATGAACCCTAGATAAAGCTTAAGGATACATTTGTAGAAACCTTGGCCAGTCTGGGTTGAAGGAGGGTACTCTAACTTGTTTACCATCATAGTACTCTACTAAAAAAGGAATGCACTTATACTATGATTGAGTCATTACACATTTGTGGGGTCTATTTATTACAGACATAAGTGTTCCCCAGAGTGTCACCTGGAAGTTGTTCCTCACTGCTTTTAGTAAGAAAGCTACAAGATAAAGATGAGGCCAGAAAAAAACTGACCAGTGTTTAAGCAAAAATATAAGGAAATATAGAGCTCAATAATTTGGAGACAAACAAGGTTGGAAAAGCCAACTTCTAAAAGTCAAATAACAGGAAATATAACTGTAAAAGGTGTTGAAGAACAAAAGCCTATTAAGACTTCTTAGTTAAAAAAGCAGATTAAGGATGTTCCTCTCTCACCTGATTCTATTGTTCCAGATTACTTGGAGGAAGCGAGTATTGGGTGAGAGAGAAAAGCATAGGAGTTCTGAAGTATAGGAAGAAAGCAGACAAGAGAACTGTGTCTAGGAAAGAGATTGCAGTGTGATTATTGGTACATGGAGCTAACTAGAAATGATAAGAAAGTTACTAAAATCTGAGGGAACTATATTTACAAGGTAACTAGAAACTCTGTTTAAAAGTATCTGTGAATGAAAACCAATCCTTGAGCCTTTACACTTAAAGCAGCAAACTGCAATCCTCAAGGAAGGAAAACTGTAGATTTGTAATTTCTACTTTATAAGTGATCAGGAAGGAGAGCCATCTAAAAGGCAGAGCCATGGAGAACAATGGACAAAGGAATTTCTCTAAAAAGACCATAATTAGGGTCTAATTGTAACCACAGAACCAACTCAAAATGGTTAAAAAGATATTGAGTTGCTTTTCAGAGACAGCAAACCAAAATCACAAGTCATGAAGGCAAAGCATACACAGATGGCAGAAACTTGACCTGCAGCTGCAGCTGGAACCAAAGTCTCTTCCTCCTCCATCCCATCCTCGCTTACCCCGACCCACCTCCCGTGGAAACTAAAGGACTGACACATAACCGGAATTTGGGTACTAGAATTTTTTCAGAAGTGTAGGGGCCATTGTTCAGGGAGATCCAGTGCTGATGCCCCTTGCCATAAGTGGACAAGCTCCAAGTTCCTCTAATTAAAATTTGTCTCACCAGTGCTTCCACATACCTGTCCGCCACTGTACCCCTTAAAAACCCACCCTGAACACTGGATTGGGGAGTTCAGGGAAAGCCATAGCTTTCCCACTGTGCTGGCTTGGTGCTCTGCAAATCAAGTGATTCTAATTTCTCTATTGCAATTCTGGGTGCTTAGTATATGGGTCTGCTAGTGTCAGTTGGACATAAGCAAGAAACTTGTACTGTCAGTACAATGCACCTTCTTAGTGTTCCTCTGAGTAGTAGGTTTCATCATCATGATAGATTAGGATTCCTATTTTTTTTCCATTCTTCCCTTTGTAAATGGGAGTAATTATTGGAGATATTAAACAGTTATCCTCTATTTCACCATTATTTATTAGGGTATTGGTGAGGCTGGAAAATAATAGGTAAATTTTATAGTCTGTAAACCTCAAAGAACAACATTCCAACTTGAGAGGGAGGGTGTTGCATTGGCTTGAGATCACTGACTTTGTGCTGCATGCAGAAAGTAGAGAACTTTAGGATCTCCCTACTGGGAAAGCAGAAAAAAAGGATATGCATAGTAGCTATTTTATAACCAGATAGGTGGATTATAGGAAAAACTGTTGGCTACTCACTAAAATACAAGTTCTTCCCCTCACCCCCCCCCCCTTTTCTTTCTGAGCACACTAAAATATATTTTCCAGCCTCCTTTGATACTAGTAATGGGCATAAGACAGAGTTTCAGCCAATCGGATATGAGAAAATTAATGTTTGCGACTATAAGAACTAACCTATAAAAACTTTCCATACACAGTCATTCATAGGCTTAAATGGAGATGATCTCCAGAGTGATGCTAGAAATAATGTGATGAAGATGGCAGAGTCCTGGATCCTGAATGGTTGCATAGAAAAGAGCTATTCAACTTGTTCTCCTCTTTCTTAAAAATAAGAAATAAAATTGTAACATTTGAGCATATATGTACATTGCATCTATTAGTTACAGTAGGGACAATAGTATCACACTAACTAAAACAAATATGTTAAGATATCTCCATAAAAAAATGATGTAATTATCAAACTGTAATTTTCCTAATGAGCATTATTAAGGTTCTCAAATGTGAAATAAAATTGAAATCTTGTCCACTCTGCAGCCCATGGGCCACATGCAGTACAGGACAGCTTTGAATGCGGCCCAACACATATTCATAAACTTTTTTAAAACACGAGTTCTTTTGCAATTATTTTTTTAATTCATCGGCTATTGTTAGTGTATTTTATGTATGGCCCAGACAATTCTTTCAATGTGGCTCAGGGAAGGCAATATTTTAGACATCCCTGATATATATGGACACACAGAGCAATGCTAACCATGATCCCACCTAAAACAGTCAATAAAAGTCCACTCCAAATTAACAATTTCTACTTATGTATAAGAAAATTATAAATTCAGGCAAAAATTTATTTTTCTATTTCATAATCTTCAGCTTTTATATTATGGCAAATTTAAGACTGTACAAACTAAGACAAATCAAATAAATTAAGTCTTTGCTGATCATAAACAATATAGTTATTATATCTAAGATAACACATCCTTTAAATTCCAGAAATAAAACCAGGGGAGGAAGGGGGAGGGAGAGTGTGTGTGTGTGGAGGGGGGCAGGAGTGGGCACCAGATATATGGTGATGGAAGGAGAGCTGATTCTGGGTGGTAAGCACATAATGCAATACATAGGTGATGTAATGTAGATTTGTACATCTGGAGACTAATTGTTACCAATCAATGTCACCCCAATAAATTTAACAATAAATAAATAAATAAATAAAAGAAAACCAGGACATCATCTAATCCCATATTCTTACTTTTTATAATTCAGAATATTAAAAGTAATTCTGTTAATGTATCATAAAAATGTCAAAAATAATTTATTCATAGAGCAACCATTTGCATAGTGTTTTGCATTTATTAATTATAAAAGGAGTCAAGTTATTTTAATCTTAATTGTGTGGGGATAGAAAATATATCACTCCATTTTAGTTTAAATGAATAAACATATTATTCTCTCTTCAACTTTGTTTCCTTTTTGACTTTATGAAATAACTTAAACCTTCAAAAAGCAAATTACTAAGGCTATCTACCAAAATGGTCACTCATTGTGTTTCCCCCAAGTTCTTCCTGGTCATTTAAACCAACATCTCAACAGAAATAACACTTTAAAGGCCAGTATTTTATTTTTCATTAAGGAATCCATAGACACTATCTTTTCACCAAAGTCAAATGGATTTTATTTATTTTAAAATGTATTTTAAATAAATAAAATTATCCCTTCAAGAAAGCTAGGGAACATAATTTTTATAAGGGACTACATTCTATGAATAGACATATTTTATATGTATAATAACCTGTAAATATAAACACTTTAAAAGAATTTCAACCTAGAAAATACATTAAAGAGAAACAAGCTTCAATTTTTTGTTTCTAATTTTTTTAGTGATTTCTAATTCCAATTAAAATGTTGAAAATTTAAACTTCATTTTTGTCCCTGAAATTTTATATTCTACTGTTTAAGCAAAATGACATTCTACCAAATGTTGAAATGAAAGTGACTAGAGAATATACATGTACAAATGATTCCTGTTTTATTAGTTGCAACAAACACAAGAAAATAGAAAATATTTCACTTTCCTAATAAAAACTTGAAGGCTAGTTCAAATAATCTAAAGAGATATCCATTCATGTATATGATGCAAAATGTCAATGCCTCGGACATCTAGAATCTCTGAAATGTTGTGACTTTTCTTTGTTCTTCAAAGACTTGCAGTAATAATCATTCATTTCTATTGCTTTGATGGGTAGATAGCAAACTCCCAAGAAAATCCAGAGAGACATTAGCACATACAGATGCGATTTCTAATAAGACAGTTATTCACACAGAAGATCAGCTACAATTTAAAATGTGTTGTGATAGATGTGGAAAGGGAATAACAGATTATATTAGCATGTGCAATACCAAGACAGTTTTCACAATTTGATCCCTTGGAGAGTACATCTCATCACCTTCTTTTATAAAGAACACTACATTCCCTGAAGAACTAACTTGCTCTGGGATCTAGCTAAACTAAAATATGAATTAATAAGATAATATTTATTATTTATGACCTTTTCTGTAGGAATAATTTCAGATTAAATCATCAGAGAAGTTTTTAACATTCTTGAAACTTGATAATAACATATTTAAGAAAAAAATGATAATTATATTTAGGTAATACCTAAGTTGTATATAAAAATAATTCATAAATTTTTTTTATTTAATTAAAACTTTATATGCTTTAGGGCTTTTAAAATTAAAAAGTATTTTGTTTTTAATGTGCTTTCTTAAATGTATTTTGTGTAGCAATTTGCCATATGTATTTTTAAGTATAGTATGCAACCTTTATAAACGAAGGTCATGTCATATTCAATCACATTTCAACCAAGTTATTTTATTGCTCATTTTACCTTTTTTATGTTATAAAATCTAGAAAAAACAAATAAAGAAATAAGAAACTTGATGCCTTTTAGAATCACATATCCCTGCTTTCAGAAAAGAACGCAATTCAGACTGTGACATTAAAATACAGATATTAAAACACAGGTTTTTAACAGAAAATCCAAACCCATGACACCAGAAAAAATAATCACCTCGGTTTTTAAAGTTAAAACCTTACTTTAAAAACTTCCTACTTAAGTAGGAAGTTATAAGTATGTAGAAAAGATGTTTGGCTGTAGCTAGATCACAAATGAGAACCAAACATGAAAATACAATCTCATGTTAGATGCTGGGATGAATAAAGTAGTGAATAAAGAGGACACTTGTCCCTAGTTTATGGTACATTTCTCGTTCCCAGAGTAATGTTTTAAAAATCCCAAGCTGATCATGTAATTAACACATTTAAGTCATCCAAATGATGGCCTATTTTCTAGATAAAGCAAAAATCTTTAGTACAGTATAGAGAAATATTAATGATCCAAGATCACTGTTTTTTCTCTATTCCTGTTCCAATGCATCATCAAATCCAATTTAGTTCTATGATTTTAACAAGCTCATTCACATTTTCACGACTTTACTTAAGCTCTTTAATTTCCCTTACATGTCACTTCCACATTCCCCCACTTTCAGAATCTATATTTTAATATTTTAAGCAAGGGCACATAATTCAGATTTTCAGGGATAATTCTCTATATTTAAAGAAATAAAGAAAATAGTTCATTTGAAAGACTATCAAAGTGTGGTACAGCATCCAAGTAGACAATGTTTACCTTGACATAAATATAATATTGAGAAAAGGATGAACAAATTTTTATTGTATAAAACTGGAGAGCTAAATAGTGGTATTCCCAATATTTTTAGGGATCTAAGTGACCACCTCATCTTTACCTTAACAAAATAATTTCCTTCCTAGCTGCAGAAAGAGTGTATAAAAATACTGAATATGTGAAAAGGTGATCACTTGGCAACACTGATATAAATATTAATAAGAAAATTAACTATAGGACAGTTATTTGTGTAAATGCAAAACTCATGTTCCAGGAAAGGAATCTTAGTCACTGAGACACACATTCAATCATTTTATGGAACTACAATGAATACAGTATCAACAAATAGTGCTAGGAAAACTGTATATATTTATGGGGAAAACAAACATGAAACTGGAGCCCTATCTCATACCATATACAAAACTCAATTAAGGATAGATTATAGACCTAAAAAAGAAAAGGCTAAAATTATAAAGCTACTAGGAAAAAAATAGAGATTATCTTTATGAACTTAGGGTAGGCAAATATTTCTTAGAACATAGATAGTACAGAGCATGAAAGCAGAAAAAGGATGTATAGGCTTAAAATTAGTTTCTGCTCATCAAAAGGTACTAAATAAATATTCATAATACCAATATCTGATCAAAAAACTTACATCCAGAATGAAAAAAATTTTTTTTCAATAACAGAAGACACAAAATCCGATAAAAAATGAGTAAAAGACTTGAACAGAAACTTCACTGAAGATACACAAAAGACATATAAGCACATGAAAAAGTTCTCAAAAATGCAAATTAAAGTTAGAATTGTGATATCACTACATACCCAGTAGAATGTTTCAAATAAAGATTTACTATACAAAATATTGGGAAGATGTGGAGCAACTAAAACTCTCATACATCAATGATGGCAACATGAAATCATACAACCACTTCAGAAAACTGTCAATTTTTTACAAAGATAACTACCAGCAATTCTACTTCTATGTATTTATCTGAAAGATAATTTATAAGCTCACAAAACAGCTTTGTACAAGGATGTTCATTAACAGAAGAACTGATAAACTGTGGTTTATTGACAAAGTGTAATATACAATCCAGGAAAAAAAACTGATAATATTTAACAATGGAGATAAATCTCAAAAATACTTTGCTGAGTAAAAGTTGATCAATGGCTCATTTGGACCTATAGGTCTTTGCAACATCATTTAACACTGGTTTTACCTGCTCCTTTTCTGATACATGCATTGAAATGCTCCCTATAAGCTAAAGAATAAGAGATGAGAAAACACAGATGAAAAGTATAGACAAATCTATTACAAAATAAATAAAAGGAAAAAGAGAGGATAGTTTATAGAGAAGAAAGGAGGTTGAGGGTGATTTTTTTGTTGTTGGTATGATTTGCTTTTTTTTTTGCTTTTTTTTTTACTCTTGAAGTTTGTTTTTTTGTTGTTGTTGTTGTTTTTTTTTAATACTGATGGAAATTTGAGTCCGTCAAAATAAGTGGAAGAAGCCAGGAGAAAGTGAGGGGGCTGAATACAAAAATACATAAAACATGACTAAGGTTTCCAAGTAGATAGGAATGGATAGAATTCAGTGCACACTTGAAGGAATAATAACAGTTGACTACCTCTTTCATTTTAAAAGGTAAGAGGAAAATGGAGGGGTAAAAATATGTGTAAGGTTTGAAGTTTGGCAGCCCAAAGTAGAAGGAGCTCTTTCCAGTAGTTCTTTCACTATGAAGTAGAAGGCAAAATTATCCGCTAAGAGTGAAATGGAAGGTAGAAAGACTAAAGATTTCAGAGTATGGAAGCTACAATTTATACTTTGGAGGAATGGAAGGAGTTATCTAGAAAATATAGGATTAAAAAAAAATAGGGGGAAGCCGGGATGGCTCAGTGGGTTAAGAGCTCACTTTGCAGCACTGGGGACCGGGGATCAAATCCCAGCCCCAGCCCGTGCGGAACCATATGCTGAACTGGGAGCTCCCCCAGTTCAGTTCTCTCTCTGTCGCTGTATCTCTCTCTCTCTCTCTCTCTCTCTCTCTCTGTCAAAAATAAATAAATAAATAAAATATATTAAAAAAATAGGATTAATGAGAAACATTACCTAATTTCATTTATTAGGTCATTTCATAGACCTAATAATTTGGTAACCACAAATCCATGGTAGCAGCAAACTACATGATTGCAAATAATATATTTCTTTCCTTTCCACGTGCTCAGCTGCTCACTGCTGGCATAGGGGAAGGGTAGACAGCTAGTCTATGCAAAGTTTAGGTTTTCCCAGACAGGCATGACAGGATAGTAGGGCAAAAACGTTTACAATACTACAAAGAGTTGGTGAAAGTGAGGTACCATGGAGTCTAAAGCTAGGGTAGGAAGTGAAGAGAGCAGGAAATTTAGAGTTAAGCAGAAAGTAGACCAATTTTTGGACTTAAAGATTTGTGTGAGGTCAAGTAACCAAAGTATTGGGAATAAAAAAACTTCTCTTCCTAGAGAAGAACTAAGGTAAATATAAAATATGAAGTAATTAATATAATTATTGAGATGGAGCAGGTTATGATCCAAGATGACCAAATTGATAGGAAAACTTTATGGCCGATAAGTAAAGGAAATGAGAGACCAAGACAATACATATATCATACATGTGACTAGTGAAGGCACCCAGGATGGTGGCAGGATTTGGGCTAGGGTAAAAAGAAAGACTCTAAGTTAGGAAGACTGAGGAGTGAACTGAATATCCATAAACAAGAGTAAAAAGAGGTAGAGGGCAATTTAGTCAAGAGAATAAATCACAAAGGAGTTTGGTTATTTCATTTCATTTGTCTTGTTTGTTTTTATATGCATGGGAAAGTAAATGACCTGAAAGTGGCAATAAGAAAATTAAAACTAAACAAGTAAATAACAACCAGCCTCTTGATCCACAGGTATGTGAAGAGTTAAAGAAGTTTCCAATTTAGGTGGCTTTAAGAAAATTTTGTCTCTGAGAGAGTAGGATTTCAATTAATGTCAAGAGGTAAAAGTAATAATCACTAAAGTGTTTGATGAAAAATGGAACTCAAGAGGGATATAAAGAAAAATATAGGGAGGGAAGGAAATATCAAGAGTTTAACCATGGGAATGCTGGGATGGCTCAGGGGATTAAGCGCTCGTCTTGCAGCCCCAGGGTCTGAGGATTGAATCCCAGGCCTGGCCTGTGCAGACCCATATGCTGAACTGGGGTGTGTTTCCCATGTGGGAGGTTCCTGCCCTGAACATCCTTCCACTTACCTGTGTGAAACAAAACCATGTCAAAAACTGATGATGTACAACTCTGGAGACAGCTCTGGGCCCTCCCCTTTCTCCCTGCCTCTCTCAGTCTCTGTCTTCCTCTCTGTCAAAACAATAAAATAAATCTTAAAAAAAAAAGTGAGATTTGCCCATGAAAAAATGAATAAATAAATAAACCACAGAATAACAGGAGCATGAGGGTTTAGGGGAAGACAAATGGCTAAATGGGTCATCTTGGACAGTAAATAAAAGTAACAGGAAAGTGTAGTATATTGAACTAGCTTATCTCAAATGTACTAAGTACTCAGTACTGCACTGAGTACTTAGACCTCTCAGGAGTCAGCCACAGCCTGGGTAAAATGGGGACATCCAGTGCTTCTAGAAAGGGTCACTTGCTGGAACCCAGTATCTCAGAGAAAACTTTAAGGTCTCAAGATTCTAGTTAAGCACACCAATTCACCAGGAGCCCCAGATCACATCTGCCAACATCACTAACATTAGAATTGCCTGGGATGTTCTTTAAAATGCATCCTGGATGACATCACAGTTCCACTGAATCAGAATCTCAAGAGCTAAAGTCCATAAATCTCCAGTTTTGTGTGTGTGTATGTGTCTCTGATATGTTTTGTTTTTTCGTTTTGTTTTTTTTAGGGGGGGTATTAATGTTTGAGAACCACTAATTTTTTCTAACACTCAAAGTTAATTCTGTGTGCGAGCATCTAAGAAACACTGCTGGAAGTAGATGTGAGGCCAGAGCAGGGGCTATGAGTTCCTTCGGCGGAAGCTGAATATATGATTAAATTGTGAAAGCTTTCAGTTATTGTCTGAAACTCCACACTTTTTCTGAACTCAACAGGAAACCATAAAAGTATCATGCAGTGAGGTAACAAAATCAGACACCTTTTAATAAAATTAGAAAGACTGGGAGAAAGACTGCTTGAAGACAATTAATAAGCCAAAAAAAAAAAAAAATCTAGTTATGTTCCAAGGCAATCCACAGAGGGACGAATACAGCAAGTAGAAAGAAAGTGGTAGTTGGTATTTGACTTTTTAGAATTGGGAAGAGCCTGGATTTGGGGTATGAGGCATAGAAAAAGCTGAAAACAACTGTGCTTTTAAAATGGAGTGAGAATTAAAATACAAATTCCCAGGCCTCACTCTTCAGAGATAACCAGTCAGTAAGGTTGGGGAGGGGCCAAGGAAGCTGCATTGTAAACAAGTACCAATTCCCTGCAGGGTTCTCAAACTCAGCTGTTTCATGGACCATAGTTGGCAAAACATTGAGTTAGACTGATGCTAATAACATTAACAGAAATACATAAAGTAGACGAAGAAGCAGGTATGGAAGGTAGGGAGGGTAGAGGAGAACTATAAATCAATATTATACAATGTTTATAATTGCTATAAGAAAAAATGCACTAGTCTTTCCAGAAACCTTATAGATTTAGTTGATAGAAACATAATTGTGTCACAAATTCCCAGGCCCTCACAAAAAAATACCCACAAATACTTTACTTACTTTTATTTGAATGCCTTTTTAAGGCACAGATTGTTGTGGTATCTGGACACATGATATACTTAAAAGTAACACATCAAATGTATACTGCCCAGAATAGACAAAAAGCTACCTTGCACGTATCATCAACAATACTCATCATTGGGGATGGGGGTTTCTGCTTTAGCTCAGTTCCAAGGCTTTTTTTTTTTTTTTTTAATTTTGAACTTTACACAAATATCAATGGGATAGGCATTTCAACTCTGGGAGGGAGAGGATATCTATCAAATAAGTGACCATTTTCCTAAGCATAAAAGTGATCATTACTATTAACCAGGATTTAAATTCAGCAAAACAGAAAATGTACTTTCAGTTAATTTCTTGTACTATATTTGCTGAAGGAGATAGAGTAGTTAAGCTAGGATTAGCTTATGATACAAGTTTTAAAAGTCAATTTAAAAAGTCATCATTAATGACATAAACTATATTATTTTTCAAATAAAGATTTATTTTTTAAGATTTAATTTATTGTTTGAGAAAAGGTGAGAAAGAGACAGAGAGACAGGGGAGGGCCTAGAGCAGTCTCCATAGTTGTACACTGTTAGATGTGACATGGTTTCATTCCACATACCGGTAGGTGGATGTGGGACAGCATGAGGCGGGAACTGAATTGAGGGCCTCCCACATAGGAGACAAGAACCTTCACTGCCATTCCAGTGGTTATCAGTTCAGTCGTAGTTAAGCATATGGGTTAGCATGGGTTGGGGCCAGGATTTTGATCCCTGAATCTCACAGTTGCAAGGCAAGCACTCAACCTGTTGAGCTATCCTGGTATCCCCATTAAAGATTATTTTTTATATAAACTGTACTTTCAAAAAGTTCTAAAGGTTATAATAATATGGTACCAAATAAATAAAACTGCACACACTGTTTTTACTGTTACAAAGTACTGGTACAAGACACATATCCAACCACATAAAAAAGCAAGCATATCTACAATTTTATTATGAAACCAATAAGGCAGGCAGCTTGTATTACTGCATGCTAAGAGCTTAACAGGTTAAGAGGAATTAATGTACGTACGTTTGGTGTCAGGGATTCTGAGGTAAAGAAAGGGCAGATTTATATATGCGTGGACCATTATGTACACACTTTCAGACTGTTTTTCCTGATGAGATGGAGTAAATAAAAATAGGGTTACAGACCTATTAGTTTATTATTTTATTGTTTTTGACAGAGAGAGACAGGGAGAAGGGGGAGCCCAGAGCAGTCTTCATAGTTGTACATCATCAGTTCTTTTGACATGGTTTCGTTCCACACAGGTGGGCAGGGGCCACGTATGGCAGGTACTGGGCTGAGGGCCTCAGGCATGGGAAGCACACCCCAGTTTATGGGTCCACACAGGCCAGGACCAGGATTCGATCCTCGGTCCTCCAGGCTGCAACAGGAGTGCTAAACCCACTAAGCCATCCCGGCTTCCCCAGGTTATAGATCTAAAGGTCACAAACCTTAATTTTTCAATACTTATATATTTAATCCCTTTAAACTAAGTTATTTTAAGGGAATTACATGAAACCTAATATTTCTTCAATTGTTATGTCAATAAATAAATAAAACTATTCCATTCATATGGTACATGTTGTGGCTAAATGATGAAGGAAAACAATAAGCTTTAGATGCAAACATCTCATATGGCATCTATTCTTATCTCTATAATTCATATCTATATATTTTTTTTTGAGGGGGGGGTGGGGGTATATGAGAATATCACATAATTCCTCACCATGAAACTCCCTCTTCATAGCTCTAAAGTAGTATTACCAAGTTCTTATGATTCAGAACCTTCAATATGTTAGCTGAGACAAAGCTTTCTTAGCAAAAAATATGTTTTTAATGTTTGGCCCAAATGTTAAGTTCATTTGGGATCTTCTAAATACTATATCTGTGTTCAGTGTAAATGAAATGCTCTGATCCATGCTAAACCTACCAAAACCATTATTTATAACCAAGTTTGGCTTATTCAAAGTATATATTTTTTTCCCTTAATTTACATGTATTTTACACTGAAGCAAACATGAACCAAGTTTCCATACCATAGTAGTTTTAGGACGATATATTAATAAGTTTGGAAGTCCACTGAGAACCTTTTGGAGCCTCTACATATACCTTGTCAATCTCTAAGAGAGGAGTTGAGTATGGCACATTTACAATGTTACTTCTCTAACTTTTGTAATTTCACATCATCATCTCATGAAGCCTTTGTTTCACGTAAAGTTTAGTGAAATAGAGGAATTATTACAAAGCTAATTTAGAAGGATTATAAGGGAAGGTAATAAGCATCTGGTTAATGAATAAGACATCAAGAACTGGCTGAAACATGCTTATCAATAAGCTCCCCATATCCAGATATAAAAGTAATATTCTGTCAACAGAGACCTAGAATATGGTGACCATATAATTTACCATCCAAAAAAACTGGGCACCTTTGAAGATGAAATAGGACTCTACGATACCAGGGAATAATTATAAACCACGGCTTTCCTGGGCCGACTGGGATATACTCTTGCCCCATTATAAAGCACGCAATAACTTTTACAATACACACTAGCTCACTAGTTTTGCCATTCATAAGGTGCTGCAGTACAAGGAAAGACTAGCAAGTCTTCTGAAATTGTCACATTTCAGGAAACAAGATTATTTTAGACAATACTTGTTGCAGATATGAGAATACCACAAGATCACATTGTGCTATGAAAAAAACCATCCTTACTCATGAAATTCATCTATGGCAAGTGGCACTCCTTAGTACGTGAACTTGAAACTCTAAGCCATTATATCCTAAGCCAGCACTGTCCAGATTCTCCTCCTCCACCATTTTGATTTCTTCTTGACCACCTTCATAGGTACTCTTTCTTAATCTGCCTGTTAAACTTTAGTGCTCCTCCCTAATAGTTCATCAATATTACATGTGTTCTGCTCAAGTATCTCATTTCCTCAAATAAATGAATGTATGTATGTTGTATGTATGTATATTTTGTGTATACACACACATACACACATATATGTACACATATACATACACATATATCCATCCTTAGCCCTGACTTTAATCAGACAGTAAGCATCATTCTGAGGACGACCAATGTAAATTTCTCATTTCTCCTTATGACTGTCTTGTTTTTTTCCTGTTTTCTACCTCTTTTATTTTCTAACTACACTCACAGAAACATCAAGGAAGCAATATTGTTTTCTTCTCATTGCATTTTTTTAACTGGTGGTGTTAACTTTGTTCACTTGATTAAGGTGATATCTGTTGGATTTCTATACTGTGAATTTAGTCTTTTCCCCTTTGTAATTAAGTATTTGGTATGGAGGTACTTTAAAACCATGTAAATATCCTGTTAATCAAATTTGCAACTACTAGTTTAGTAGTTATTGATGTTTGTACTGAAGTAATTATATTCAGATGGTTGCCATATAATGACTTCCTTTTTTCATCATTCCTTCTACATTTATTAGTTGGTATTGTATTGAATGAAAAAGTATTTTATTCTCCCTAATTATTTACCCATTTTGGGGTTTATAGAAGAGTATACTCATGAATTACTGTGTCACTCAATGGGTTAGAATTCACTTATATTATTTATTTTGATGCTCAAATTGTCTCGATTTAGCCAGTGGAAGATCCTTCAAGTGATTTGTGTCCTTTTGACAAATTACCATGACTTTTAAAGAATCTCCTTATTTTCTGGCACAACAGAATATTTGAGGTTTACCTTATACTTTCTCTGATCCAGCCCTGGAATCAGACATTTCTCCCAACAGTCCAGGTTTCCTTTCAATGAGAAATACTATTTAGAAATCAAGACCTGGGGACAAGATATGCTCATTGCTCATGGAGTGCTATTGTTTCCAAGCCTCCTCAGTGGACAGAGCTAGTTAATATATGTATTGGTATGAACTCAATACTTCCAATTTCCAATCACTACTAAATTCAGTATAGTTTTGCCTTTTTCACATTTATACAGGGGTGCCAAAAAATGTAAGAGATATTATCTATGTATTAGTTTTCAAAGTTGAATTATGGTAACAATGTGAAGTATGACATATGCTTAAAAGATGGCATTAATTAAATGAATACCAGCACCACCTTGCAACAAACAGGACAGTTAGAGAAAATGGTAGAAACATGGCTGTTGTTCAAGGAACACAAGACCATTTTGAAATGGTATTTGAAATTTGAGAAAATTGTGAAAGTACCACAACAATGAAGATCCTCCAACACACCTAACAATTGCATACATTCATGATAAATTTGAGACGTGTGGTAAAAAAAAAACCAAAAAAAAAAAAAAGCCAGCATGTGCAGGGATAAAAGTAGACACTGGTCAACATTGCTCAAGCAGTAGTTTGCAGTAATCAGAAGTATCTGGATGGTGATGGCAACCACTCTGAGCACCTCCTGTATTTGTCCAAGTCAAACACGACTTGTCATCTTTTGTTATCTGTATATACTGCATATTAAATTTTAATTTTTTTTCCTTTCTTAAAATGTGCATACAATTTTTCGCATTCCCCTGTGTTTTTAACTACCTTCTCTAACAATGAGAAACCCAATCTTGTCATATTTAACATTTTGCATAATATTTAGTAATACAAAGTTAATGCCTAAGATTTTTTTAACTTGTTGATTACCTATGAAACAATAGGCAATAACCCATTTGAATTAAACCTACCAAATAATTAACTGTGCTGATTTATACCAACTTGAAAATAACAGTAATGTCAAATATTAAATTCCCCATAGATGTTAATGACATTATTTTACACCTTACCAATAGATATCTGCTCCATTGTATTGTAATGAAAATGAGAGTGCTCTTAAATCAGTTAGGACTATCCTTAATGCTGGCTATGGGTCTTGTTTCCCCCAAGCATGTGGCTATGTGAGAGGGGTAGATGACAGAATAAAAATCAACGTTCTTTGAATATAAGGGGTAAATGGGTCTAAACAGACAACTAAAAGTGTCATTTCAATGTGTAGCCATACTATATATGTATACTCATATATAAAAAAAAGACTGCATATATGAATTGCTAACATTCAAGATCAATATTGTGAAATTACATATATATATATATATATACATATATATATATATATATATATTAATTCATCACTTAATCTAAGATTTAACAACAATTGATTCTCCCACCATTTCTGACTAAAAAAAAAAACAACACAAATAATTCACTAAACTTCCTTGATCTAGTTCAATGGCCAGCATTACTACGCTAATTACTAGTCATTTCAATGTGTATAATCTATTTCAAATAGTTAGGTTTCCAAATTCAACAAAAACATCTTGGGAAAAGTCACTTAAGTCCATTTGGTGAGAGCAAAAAAATAACAGATTTGTCTTTCTTTTTCTCACTCTCTGTCTCTTTGGCTAGCTACTACAGAAATAGTGAACTGAAAAAGAAAGTTCTAGTTTGGCAAACAGACAGTTTCCAAGAAACAGTCAATATTTGCCCTTTGACAAAATACAAGCATTGTAGGGAAAAGACTGAAAGACATAATCATAAAACCATGTCTTTTCAATAAAGGACTAGATGACCTTGATGAAGTCAAGCTGTTTCCTTAAATGATTCCTAAATTTCCTTCAAATTTAAAATCCTAGTATACATAAACATATGTTTCAGGTTAAGAATAACTATTTTTATGCCTAAAAACACATGCTTGTTTATTAAGATAGAACCAATAATAATACTACATACTTTTTAAACATACTCTTTAAAACCAGGGAAATGTATGTTTACTGAGGTAAGCTTAATTTGAATATCTAAGGTGAAATAATCAGCTTGAGGCAAACATCAGAATGCTCTTTATGGTTATTTCATTTCTAGTAGTTTCATAATTCTGTATGTCTTACTAAAGAATAGCTTTATTAGTACATAAATATAAATGTATAAAAACTAGTATACATCCAATTTCATAGAAATTACATAAAAATGCATTAATTATATTGAAGTCCCATGTAATTATATCATTACCACTTTACTAACATAAGAATGTTTAAGACTGGTAGTTTTAAAACACATTATGTTATTAAAACATATATTTACAGACAATAATGCCAATTAAACATTTAAAAAAACACCAAATTAACGACATCAAGATGGCGATGTGAGAGGGACTCTTGAACCTCTCCTAGAAAGAACAAATTAAACAACTAAAATCCAACCAGAGAATCCCTAAGCAACACAAAGCCTCGGCTGAGGGACCCACTCATAACAGGAAAATACCTAAAGCCAGAGAAAGGGAGGCAAGTGAGAAAGGGAGCAGTGCCACAGGATGCAGCCTGGGGACCTGCCTGGTGACTAACCCTGAGACTCACCCATAGACTGACAGAGAAGATACTGAAGTGGGGTTACAGGAGCATGAATCAAGGTGAGAAAGAAATCTGGGCAGGTTAGAGGCCTAGAACAAACAAAGGTAGAGGCAGGGGCAGCCAGAAGCTGGGTGAATGGCAGAAGTGGGCATGGCTGGTTGTAGAGAGATACCACTGCAGCAGGACCAAGGGGGGTAGGCAGGAAGCAGCCACAGCGCGGACAGGTTGGCCATAGTGTGGTGCAGGAGGCCAGAGTGAGGCACCAGCAGCAGCCAGAGATAGGCACGGGTGACCAGAGTGAGGGTTCAGCTGCTAGTATGTGGGTCAGGCAGATGGATCTACGGGCCTGCAGAGCATAAAGTCAGTGACCAGAGCAGGAAGTGGGTGTTCCAGTGGCTGGAGTGTGGGTAGCAGGAGTATGCTGGCGGCTGAAGCGTAAAGTGGCCCTCGATGAGGTAGGGCCCCAGCCGGAGCACTGGGTGGCCTTGGACACAGAACCTGCTTCCCCTTGCTCAGTCCCAAAGCTCACCCCACCAGCCCTGCCCAAAGCCTGCATTCAGTGAGCGGCTGCTGGGAAGCCTCCATTACTCTGTGATGTAAAGAGACCTGGGCCTTTTCCAATAAACCCCACCCTCACCTTTCACACTGAAGCCATCAGAGGGATCTATAAAAACTGAAGCACAGGCCTGGAAGCTTCTGACTGCAGTGGGATCTCAGAGGCATAGGGTATCATCACCCATAATATCTTCCCAAAGAGGAGGCATCCAGAGACAAGGGCAACTAAGTCAAGAAAAGTCCACCTTCTAGGAAGCCTCCTACTGTGAGAAAACCAAATAACCAATGGAAAATATTATAAGATACTGCAACAACACCAGCTAAAAAGTAAAATAAATATTTCTTCACATCTACCATGGGAAAAGTCCTCAAATCCAGGAAAAGAAATGCTCCAACAGCAACGAGTACCCTAGTGAACAAAGGTGCTCAGAAAGAAAATAAAAAATCTCCAGAAAAGGAACTTAAATATATAAAAACATATGAGCTACATGTCACAGAATTCAAGACTGCAATTCTAAAAACACTCAAAGAGATCAAAGAAAACTGGTGGAGTACACAGAGGGAGCTAAGTGACCTCAGAAAGGAAACTGAATCTATAAAAAAAGGAGCAAATAGAAATTCTAGAGTTAAACAACACAATAAAAGAAATGAAAAATGAAATTGCTAGCATAGAAGGCAAAGCTGACAAGATGGAGAAAAGAATTAGTGAAATCAAAGACACAAATTTGGAAATGTCATAGAAGAGGAGAGAGACCTAAGAGCTAAAAGAAATGAAAGATAGGTACAAGAAATATCTGACTCCATAAGAAAAAATAATATAGGAATCACAGGTATTCTGGAAGGAGCAGAAGACAAGATGGGCACAGAGTATCTGCTCAGACAAATAGTAGATGAGAACTTCCCAAATCTATCAAAAGAACTGGATCTTCAAATTCGAGAAGGAAACAAGACCCACAGCTACTTAAATTCTAGCAGACCCTATCTAAGGCACATTGTACTGAAGACGTCAAAGGTCAAAGACAAAGAAAGAATTCTCAAGGCAGCCAGAAAAAGAACACTATAAGCTATAAATGAAAGCCCATCAGACTATCATCAGATTTCTCAACAGAAACTCTACAAGCCAGAAGGAAGTGGAATCAAGTATTTGAAATATTAAAGGAGAAAAATTACCAGGCAATAATCATCTACCCAGCAGTTATCCTTTAGATATAAAGAAGGAATAAAATATTTTCAGACATACAGACACTGAAGGAATTCTCCAGCACAAGGTCAGTATTTCATTAACTACTGAAGGAGTCAACTGGACCTGAATCATAAAGCAAAAATAAATAAAGATAAACTGGAACAACAAAAACATAAAAGGGGAGGAAGTAAAGATTTAAACTTCCACAGAGAATGGAGATAAGAAACATCCTTAAGAAAAGAAAACACTGTATATATGAAACTTTCTTTTACATAAAGTTCATGTTAACCACTCAAAAAAACCCAAATAACTTAGAACTAGGACACATAACAAAAAATAAATAAATAAATAAATGAGAGAGACAGAGAGAGAGAGAGAGAGAAGAAAAACAGCCATAAACACTATCAAAATAAAATAAGCAATGGGAATATAAAAGCAAAGAAGTATAAAAAAAATAGAGCTACCAGAAAACAAAAGATAAAATGGCTATAGGAAATCCTCATATATCAATCATTCCGAAGTTAAACTGACTGAACTCACCAATAAAAAGACACAGAGTAGCAAACTGGATTAAAGAACAAAAACCAACCTTATGCTGCCTACAAGAGACACACCTCAGCCACAAAGACAAACACAGACTAAAAGTGAAAGGGTGGAAAAAATTAACCCAAGAAAATAGCATCCAGAGAAAAGCAGATGTAGCCATACTTATATCTTTTTTTTTTCTTTTCAGAAACAAAACAACTTTTTATTATGTAAAATACCAAACATCGACAAAAGAGAGAATAGTAAAATAAATCCTTGCTTTAAATCCCAGCTTTACTATTAATCTGCTGTGTGACCATGGACAAATTATTTCAGGTCTCTGAACCTGTTTTCTCAGTCTTTTTTTTTTTTTTTTTTTTT
>PVKE010010739.1:0-41793 GCA_004027555.1 Craseonycteris thonglongyai | reverse complement strand
CGCCCCGGAGGAAGCTTTCGCAGGGGCACAGCGCTTAGGCGGCATTATAAGGGCTTAATTAATAAAAAAAGTTATCGCTTAAACAAAACAAGTTATCGCCAACACAACACTAAAATACAGTATGCGAGACAGTCAACATCATGGACAAGACTGGCGAGATACAACAAGAGAAGATGCTAGGTGAGGCTGCGATGATGCGTAGACAATCAACTCACAGGGATAAATCCACTCGTACTCTCATTGGTCGATGTCGCACCGGAAACCAATCACGTGCCTTTATGAGAGCCCGTGGTATGTACTCTGAGTCAACTCATCTCTTTGACATGCAGGGATCCTTCTCTCTCGCTCATCAACATGAAACAACGCTCCTTTCCGCAATGTGGCTGCCGACATGGTTGTATTTTTTCATTTTTATTTTTTGATGAATATTTTGGGAAAACCCGCGAAGCACGGAAGCCGCAAAACATGAAGTGCGAAGTGACGAGGGAACACTGTAATTGATTTTTCCACATAGTTTCACTCCACAGGTGGGCGGGGCTGCACAGAGCAGGAACCGGGCCAGGGTCTCGCCCCGATGAGAACCGAACTGGGTGCACTCCCCAGCTCAGCACATGGGTCCACATGGGCCAGGGCTGGGATTCGATCCTTGGTCCTTGGGGCTGCAAAGTGAGCACCTAACCCACTCAGCCATCCCAGCTTCCCCTCTTCTTTTCTTTTTTAAGATTTATTTTATTGTTTTTGACAGAGAGATAGACAGAGACAGAGAGAGATAAGAGAAGGGGGAGGACCCAGAGCAGTTGCCATAGTTGTATGTTATCAGTCTTTCATAGGTTTCATTCCACACAGGTGGGCGGGGCCATACAGTGCAGGAGCTGGGCTGGGGGCCTCTCAGATGGGAGGCATGCCCCCAAAAGCCATGGGCTGAATTGGGGGGGGTGGGGTGGTGGGAGAACTGAACTGGGGTCTCCTGCATGGGAAGTACACCCCAGTTCAGCATATGGGTCCATCCGGGCCAAGGCTGGTATTCGATCCTCTGTCCCCAGGGCTGCAATGCAAAGCAAGCACTTAACTCACTGAGCCATCTCAGCTTCCCCTCTTTGGTATTTCTTACTGTAGAAAATAAGGAAAAGGAATCTAAGCTGTAGGAACTGATGTATTTAGTGCTTTTTCACACATAAGTTGCTGACTTTTAAAAATAAGCAGTCAAACTTGATGAGAATGTGTTTCAGTATTCCCTCATACTGAGGATTTATATATGATTTTCTGAGTTTTTACAATGAGCTATTTCACCAGTATATTTTATAGTGTTGACTGCTAGTAAGAACATTTGGAAGTGTATTATAGACTAACCTGTCTCATACATAAGCTTGGGTACTTTTATACTAAATTGTGTTTCATTACTATATGAAAGTTTACTCCAAGAATAATTTTTTTGTGTATATGAAGAGTATCTTCCTTTTGGAAGATGCTGTTTTGATTGTAAACTTTGAATTATACCTATTTCTTATCTTATTGGGAGTATACCATAATTTCCTCCTTAATGACTTGAAGGAGATGGGGGACAATTTTGAAAATGAGTAATGGCAAAGAAGCTCAGTTTTGTGGTATCCAAACTTTGGTGTTTATTGCCATTTTAAGAGGGACTAGACTCTAGGGGTCTAGACCCCTCTTAGGGGTCTCCAAACTTTTCAGCCCGTCTGCCGCATTAACTATCAAACAGCAGTTTGGGGGCCGACTACACACTCGAGGTCCAAATAAAAAAGAATGAAAACATAGATGTTGTTTTTAATTATTTATTTAATATTATTTTATTCAGATTAAAAGGTCTCCATGGGCCGGATGAGAGGGCCTTGCGGGCCGTAGTTTGGAGACCCCTGAGGAATCTGCATTTATTGCGAGTACATATCCTTCATTCTGTAGAGTTGTAGCAAGGAGCAAACAAAGATGTGTGCCTTAAACATAAACCTATAATATTTACAGTTTTTCTTTCTTGTTCATTAGGGAGTTTAACTGGCTTCTCAGTCTGTGTAAAGGGCAAGGAAATGAGTCATAATACGTCTAAATGAACATCTGTTAATGTATGGTAAACACCACCACACATTCGAGTGTGAGATTATTATATCTTGGTAAATCTTCAACTTTTAAGAACAAACATACCAACATACAATTTCTCACTCAGTTCTTAGAGAATGATGACTGCTGTGTTTATAATTGGTAGAATGAATGTGGCTTGATATTCCCAAGTAAGAATTTTGTTTTAAAAAGAATTGACTTGGGGAAGCTGGGATGGCTCAGCGGGTTAAGCACTCACTTTGCAGTCCCAGAGCCCGAGGATCAAATCCCAGGCCCAGCCCATGCAGACCCATATGCTGAACTGGGGTGTACCCCCAGTTCAGTTCTTGCCAGGGCCTATGTGGAAGGCTCCTGGCCCAGTTCCTGCCCTGCGCAGCCCTGTGCCCACCTGTGGAGTGAAGCTATATGGAAAACTAATGCTGTCAACTATGGAGACTGCTCTGGGCCCTCCCCCTTCTCTCTGTCTCTGTCTGTCTGTCTCTCTGTCAAAAAACAATAAAAGTAAATCTTAAAAAAAAAAAAACTGACTTTCTTATTAGCCAGTCTAGTATTCAGAACTCATTCTTTAGAAATGCTAGGTAGTTTAAAGGGAATTTTAATTATTTGTTGGTCCATCAGTCATGGTTTGTTATTAATACCGTAAGCAGTCAAGAAATGTTCTTAAATTTAAACCTCATATTTTTTTCAAGTATTGACACCAATACTAGAGTTTTCCTTCAAGTACCTTTTATATTTTCAGCCTAGCCTAAAATGGAAAATGTGAGGCTAAATAAAAAATGGCCTTATTTCTTTTTTTTCATTGATTGAATCAGTACGGATTAATATGCTAGATTGTTTTATATACTGTAAGTCCATAATTAGAACAGATGTTCTTCATTTTCAGAGCCACTGTTTTGAGTAAATATCTGGCATATGATGCTGCAGATAATTGAAGAGATTGGGATGGTTTTTTTTCTTTTGGACCCTCATACTGACTGCTTCCTTGGGTCAGTTATCTGGCAAACTGTGTTATATTATGATCTATATTAAATTGGGAATACTGTGTTTTTCACTTTGGACTATTAAGATCATTTATACCTTCCCTGTAACTTCTACATTCTTTGGAACTTTAAGGTTTTCTCAGATTTTCCCTGTTTCATTTTTGTTTTTATTTATTTTATTTTTTTTGCACTGAACTGGGGGCCTCACCGCATTCTGGAAGCCCACCCCAGTTCAGCATGTGGGTCCTCCTGGGCCAGAGCCGGGATTCGATCCTCGGTCCTGGGGGCTTCAAAGCGAGCGCTTAACCCACTGAGCCATCCCGGCTTTCCCTGTTTCATTTTTAGGAATGGTTATTTTAATAGAGTTTTACTGAGTTACATATTTGAATTGTGCTATTTAAATAGTATCACTGATCTGTAGTCATTGTCACCTCTAGAGGTCAAGTAGGGTTTGATATTTGTAGCATTACCTTAATGAGTCAGACAGTACCTATCAGTCAAAGCTTTAAGTATTAGAAAGGCTATGTTCGGGTTATTAGACTTAATTCTTAGGGATAAGCTATGTGTTTATCTGTTATTTCCTTTTTGGGGAAAATTCATCTGATCTTTCTTAACTAGCTATGTTAAGAATTCCTTGCTTTCTATGCCTTGATGTTAATTGCATTTAAAAAGTGTAAACTTGAGCACTTCTGGGGGTAGTTCATCTTTTGTCTTAAGATCAAGAAAGAAACAAGGTAATTAGAATTCTGTAACATTTGTCAAATGAATGTTAGTCTTGTTTCCAGAGACAGCATCTTTGGTTCAGATTATTATTGGAGCTTTTGGTTGGGTAAGTGAGAGAAATTTGGCTTTTTTTTTAGAAATGAGAGTACATAAGAAAAGCAAAGGTAGTGATTTCCCTTTGGTTTGAAGAATGAGGTTGGTCTTTTGTTTATTTTCACAGGGCTGTGGATAGATTTCCAGTAAAAAGTAGAAAAGTAGCTGGTAGTAAAAATCAGGACTTACTGATGGTGAAATATTTTCTTTGCAGTGTACACTTAATCTTTATTGTCTTTTGTGTGTATTTATTACAGATAAACATGATGCTGGCAAACCTGTACAAGAAGGCTGGTCAGGAACGCCCGTCAGTCACCAGCTATAAAGAAGTGCTGAGGCAGTGCCCATTGGCCCTCGATGCCATACTAGGTACAGAGCATTCTCTGCCTATTTTCATGGATGTTTGCTCTCTAAGGTAGTAGTTCTCAATCGTGGCTGTACATTAGAATAGCTTTATTATTTTTTAAGTTGCCCATGCCTCACCTCTATAGCGTGATTCAGTAGATTACCATTGTCATGTATTTCACTGATCAAGAAATATTAAGTTATGTTTGTTCTGTCATAATGCGTCTGTATTAATGCATCCCTACATTAATGTAATAATGCAACCCTACAAAGGGTTGCCTTGTAGCCTGGGGAAAGGGTAACTTACTGCTTCTTGCATTGTAGAAGAAGGATGTTATGCATCACCTTCTTTGTCCTGCTTTCTGTTGGATTAGGTTTGCTATCCTTATCTGTAAAAGGTGCAGAGGTGGCATCAATGACGATGAACGTGATCCAGACTGTGCCTAACTTGGATTGGCTCTCTGTCTGGATCAAAGCATACGCTTTTGTGCATACTGGTGACAACTCAAGAGCAATCAATACCATCTGGTGAGATTTATAAAATTAAAATTAATTCAATATTCTTGAATTCCGCACCTTGTATGGAGGTCTGATATATGTAAATTAGCAAAACAGAAAAATGAGATGGTTATCTCCTGGTGTTGCAGCCAGTTGTCCCTGGGCTTTGTTAGGCTGTTAATGTACTTTGGTCCCAAATGTAATAATCCCTGCCAAGCACCTGTTAAATGTAAATTTGGATCAAGTTAGCTCTGTACTTGCAAAAGCAGTAACCCTTGCAAAAGAGACTGCCTCAGTGTGTAATACTTGAACCTGGAGGCATTTTTTTTGGGCGCTCCAGAAGTAGAGTTTATTGCAGCATGTGACCTTAGTTGCCTCTTTAGGACTGGGATTTTCATTCTAGTCAGGTAAAGTCCCAGGAGAAGAGTTTGGGGTTTTTGTTATGCAAAGTCATTTGGTTAATTAATAGGTAGTTGTTAATTGTGAATGGCATTTCATTTTACACTGTATAGTGTATGTTGTCCTCTGAAAAATGGCAAGTAGAAAGTTCTCTCTAGGTAAAGAGATTTCTGCTTTATTCTGTATATTTGGTATCCTGTCCCGTATAATTTTTTTTAGTCATAAGCTCAGAATAAGAAAATCTAGTATACACAGTTTGTTTTTAAATTTTCTTACTATGAAAAATTTTATGCATACACAAAATAATATCTGTATACCCATCTCACAGATTCAGCAACTAAGAGGATTTGTAATAGATTTTAAGGTTCATTGTTTAATTTCTTAAAGTTCGCTAGAGAAAAAGTCCTTATTGCGAGATAACGTGGATCTACTGGGAAGCTTAGCAGATCTGTACTTCAGAGCTGGAGACAATAAAAACTCTGTCCTCAAGTTTGAACAAGCACAGATGCTGGATCCTTATCTGATAAAAGGTAATTCTTGGGGCAAGGAAAAAATGGCTGTAGAGGGGCAGATCACAGAAAATAGGGAGAAAATACAGCATCTTCTGATAACCTGTTTTCATTGAAATAGTTTGGAAAACTTATTACAGTAGTCTTTTACCTTTTTTAGGCCCTGACACATGTCTCTAACACTTGAGTAATTCCATTTGAGCAGTTGATTTTGCTTCAGTTTGTGTCTTCATAAATCATTATTTAGCTTTTTTTTTTTTCTTTTGGGAGGAATCATAGCCCCTTCTTACGATTTATGAATTTATGATGTGCTTGGCTGAGAGTTTGGATTGCATCTCCAGAACCATAACGTCCTTTTTAGGGAATTTAGCTTTACTGAATCCTTAGTATAGTTAAAAGGGAGTAAGTGAACAGATATTAAGAAAGATATAAAGTAGGGGATGCCGGGGTAGTTCAGAAGGTTGAGCGCTTGCCTTGTAACTGCGAGGTCTGGGTATCAAATCCCGGCCTGTGCAATCCCAAATGCTGAACTGTGGCTCTGCTGGTAACTGCTGGAATGGCATTGTAGGTCCTCCCCTCCCATTTGGGAGGCCCCCAGTTCTGTTCTCACCCTGTGTGTCCCCATATCCACCCTTGTGGAGTGAAACTATGTCTCAACTAATGATGTACAACTAATGGAGACTTTTCTGGGCACTCCCCACTTCTCTCCCTCTTACTTTCTCTCAAAACAAAAAATCTTTAAGAAAAGAAAAAGAAAAAGTGTCAGGAATGAACAACAAAAACATTGATCTGAAAGTAGATTGCAGCTGAGAGGTAAACCACAGGGATTTCCAAAGGATAACTGTTGGGTGACTGGCATTGAGTGAAGGGTGTGTGCTTAGGAATAGTAGTGGAAAAGAAGGTCAGATTGGCTGAAGCCTACTTGTAAAGGCCTAAAAAAAGGCCATTAGAAAAATATTGCCTTGTGACAAAAAACAGTCTTGTAGACACTTAAGTCATGAGAGTGACAGACCAGGGAGAGAAGGATATAGATCCAGAAAGATGAATTTGTTTGCTGAAGGTCTCCTTCTTGCCTTCTTGCCCAGGGTTGCTTTCTCTTCTCTACACTGCCTGGGCCCATGATGAAAATGGTATTTTAGAAATACTGATACTAGTCTGGCAATTGTCAGCAGCTTGGAAGCTCAGACCAGAGTCTAGCACCCAGCAGGGTGTGTGACAGTAATTTTGGCCTGAGGAGAATTTTTTTGGGAACCCGAAAGGGTAGTAAGAAATGTAGGGGAATGGTCATAAGAGTTGGGTGATAGCAACTTTAATATCTTAAAGAACGAGTGAGAATGATCGTAAATTAACTAGATTCCAGAACTACTGGTAGATGCTTTTTCTGAAATAGGCTTGCTTTTCCCCAAAACGAAATGACATAAGTGTGTGCCCCTGACTGCCTGGACCTCTTAGAAGTGAGAACTTGATACCTTTTTTGGGCCTTTTCTGGTTATGAGTTAGGGTAGCTGTATGTCATGCCACAGGATGTAGGCAAGACAGTTCCTGAAAATAACAGGCTTTCAAATTATGAGGTAGGTCCTTCTACTCTTCTGTGGTTTTTGTTTGTTTGTTTGTTTTGTTTTGTTTTTAACTTTGGATGTATTTTGGGTTTTTTTTGAAGACATTTTGTTGGAAACTGGGAATCCTGATGGGAGGAGCTCATAACATTGGAAAGGGCTCAGACCCTACAGTAGCTGGGGCCTCTCAGTGTGAGCTTTAGTGACATTGCTGCTCCTTTATGAAGGACCCATGCTGCTTTACTTAAAGAGCCTCTTTCTTTCTAGGAATGGATGTATATGGCTACCTCCTGGCACGAGAAGGGCGGCTAGAGGATGTAGAGAATCTTGGCTGCCGCCTTTTTAATATTTCTGATCAGCATGCAGAACCCTGGGTGGTCTCTGGGTATGTATATGCACTCAATATTTACCAGATTTCTTAGAAATTTATAGTTCTTCCAGAATAGAATATAGGTTGAAAGCACAGGTTTAAGAGATAATCAGACTGGGATTCAAATCATGGTCTTTGACTTTTAACTCATGATATACCTCTCTGAGTCTGTGCTCTCCTTTGGGAAATGAGGGTACTGCCCTAGGTAAGTGCTAACTGAGGTAGTGAGTACATTGTGCTCAGCATTGGACCTGCTCATGAGAAGCCGCCAGTGAAAGGGCCAGGAACTGCTTCTTTGTTACGGACCTGATTTTACAGATTCTCATCTGCTAACATACTCAGATCATCAGTTTCTTTGTGACAACTTTCCTCTTTCCATATCAAGATTTCCCCCTTAAAAATAAATATTTAGTGTTTTCTTTTTCTTTTTTCACTAATATCTTAGGTTAATGCTGTAAGTGTGGTTTGTAATAACTATTATGTAGAGCAGGGGTATCCAACATTTTGGTTTCCCTGGGCCACATTGGAAGAATTGTCTTGGGCCACACATAAAATAAACTAACACAATAGCTGATGAGCTAAAAAAAAAAGTAGGGGATGCTGGGATAGTTCAATAGGTTGAGCACTTGCCTTGCAACCTCAAGGTTCCAGGGATCAAATCCTAGCCCATGCTTGTGCAAACCCATATGCTGTACTTGGGTGCACCTCCTGCATGGAATGCCCCAGTTTGGTTCTTGCCCTGCACTGCCCCACATCCACCTGTGTGGAATGAAACTATGTTGAAGCTAATGATGGAAACAACTATGGAGACTTCTCCGGGCCCTTTCCCCTTCTCTCTGTCTCTCTCAAACAATAAAATGAATCATTAAAAAAAAAAAAAAATCCTTTTTTTAGATTAAGTAGCAAAAAATATATTCTGTTTTAAGAAAGTTTATGAGGGATGCCAGGATGGCTTAGCCGGTTGAGCACTCACTTTGTAGGTCCGAGGATTGAGTCTTGGTCCTGGCCCCAGCCTGTGTGGACCCATATGCTAAACTGGGGTGTGCTTCCCATGTAGGGGGCCACCAGTTCAGTTCCTGCTGGGGCGAGCTTCCATGTGGAAGGCCCCCCAGTTTGGCCTCCAGCTCATGGGGGCATGCCTCCCATTCAAGAGGCCCCTGACCCGGTTCCTACCCCGTAACTCGCACGGCTCCACGCCCACCTGTGTGGAATGAAACTCACAAAACTAATGACATACAACTATGGAGTCTGCTCTGGGCCCTCCCCTTTCTCTCTTTCTCTATCTCTGTCAAGAAAAAAAAAAAGAAAAGAGAGTTAATTAATTTGCATTGGGCCACATTCAAAGTCGTCCTGGGTTGCATGCCGCCCCTGGGCCACTGGTTAGACAAGTTTGATGTAGAGGGCCTTCTCTTTGATTTTTGGATGAAGTTTCTTTAGACAGGCATACCTTGGAATTGCTGTGGGTTCAGTTCCAACCACTGCAATAACACAAATATCACAATAAAGTGAGTCATAATTTTTGTTGTTGAAGAATCTTGTCTTCAAATTGCAAAAAAACACAACATCTGTGAGGAGCACTAAAGTGAA
The DNA here is from genome assembly GCA_004027555.1 of Craseonycteris thonglongyai. Classification (NCBI taxonomy): domain Eukaryota; kingdom Metazoa; phylum Chordata; class Mammalia; order Chiroptera; family Craseonycteridae; genus Craseonycteris; species Craseonycteris thonglongyai. The sequence goes on along the minus strand of PVKE010010739.1, from coordinate 32,660 downwards.
GCATAGTAAAACATAGTACGCCTATAGTCTTTTCTCATAACTTTTGGTTGTTTTTTCCTCCAGGTGCCATAGCTTCTATAGTAAACGCTACTCCCGGGCCCTCTATTTAGGAGCCAAGGCCATTCAGTTGAACAGTAATAGTGTTCAAGCTTTGCTACTTAAGGGAGCAGCACTTAGGAACATGGGCAGAGTCCAAGAAGCAATAATCCACTTTCGGGAGGCTATACGTCTGGCACCTTGTCGCTTAGACTGTTATGAAGGTAAGATAAAATTGTAGATAAGAAGTGTGAATCTGTAGATGTGTCAACAGCACTAAGGTTAAAGGTTCTGTTAGGCCAGCAGTCCCCAGATTTTGTGGTACATTAGAGTATGCTGGGGGAGCTTTTAAAAGTTGGATGGCAGGTCATTTCACTACCATTTAAATCAGAGTATTTGGGGTTGGGAGGTAAGTATCAGTATTTTTTGGAGCTCCCAGGTAAGGCTAATGTGCAGACAAGTTTCGAACGACTGCATTAGGCATTTTAAATTAATTTAAAGCTTTCACTGGACTTTTCACTCCATACTTTCAGAATCCATTTTTCTTATTTTCTGGTTTTTGGTAAGGATAGAGTTAGGGTGGGGATTTTTTTTATTTGTTTTTTGTTTTGTTTTCTCACATGTGGCCCACTCACTAATGTGAATCTCTGTGTGCCAGCACTGTGCTGGATCTATTGATCTATTGGTTATGTCTTTAGTCTTTTTTAGAGTTGTCTTACCTTGGGCCAGAAATATTAGTCATAGGGTAAACTCCATATTTATGTGACAGTGCTGGTTGTGGGAACTGGTTGGTTCGTTATGACCTCCAGAGTAGGCATGATCAAGGTCAGGCTTTGTTTTGTTATGTACTATTTTAAGTTCATGTGAACTGACCCAGGGAGTTCAAAGGAGCTATGCCAGCTTTAGCAACATTTGGTGACTTAGTCACAGACATGAAAATAAATCTTGCAAGATGCAGTTCCTCCAAAGCATATTTTTTTAAGAATTTAAAAATAAACCCAGGAATTTAAGAGTAATTTGCTGTTAATAGGAAGATGAGTTCAAATTTGAAAAATAAAATTTGGCAGTTGGGTTAAAGAATAAATCTGCTTAGATAGCCATAGATTTGTGCTTATTGTGGATTTGTTCTTTAAAGAAACCCCAGCAAACCAGGCTTTAGGTTTCAGTAAATTCTTGATCCTGAAACTGACTTCCCTAGCCTTCCTGCTATTTTTATCACGTTAATTCTGTTTTGCATGCCCAGTTCACCAGAACGCAGCAATGCAGCTGATAATGCTTGGACATCAGCTGGTTAGAGCTTTTGGGGGCAGATGATGTTCCCCAGTTGACCAGTGAGGCTTCACAGGCTGCCTTCACACAAGCTGCCATTTGGAGATTGGATCAGGGTGACTCTGATTACACCTCCTGGTGCTTCTTGTAACCTCCAACCCAGCTTCCCTTACTGCTGGAGGCGCTGGAGTAGTGAAGTGTTTTCTTTCCATTTCCTTATGACATTCCAGTGGGGCTTTTATCAGGGAATTGAAACTTCTCAATAAATAGCTGCAAAAAAAACCTGTATTCTGAATCCAGCACGTTGCCCTTAAGAGTTAGGTAATTTCTGGTTAAGTAACCATAGTGTGTGGTAAAATGTGTGCAAATGTTATAAATGCTGCTAGGGTGGAGGAGTATGCAGAGAAAATCTGCCAAGGATTGTGTGGGTTTGGGGTTTAAGCTGTTTTTCTGTTTTGATGAGTGCTTTGTGCCAGAAAGTACTTCCTCTGTTCTCAACTTCTTGGCATGAAAAGTTGAGAGTTGACTCCCCATACAGCATCTTTGTTGTGGCTATGAAAGGAGTTGCTAATCAGTATATTTGGTTCATCTGATGAAGCACTTTCCATCTCATTTAGAGAAACCTTCAGCAAATGCCTTTTGAGATAATTTTGTTTCACATGAAAAAGTCGTCTTTCTCCTTGGATTGTTCCCTAGGTCCTTTAGTTTGTAGAACTGGACATTTACTTTGGACTGTAGGAGCTTAAACCTAGGACTAAAGATGACCACAGCCAGAAATTAAGAGTTTGTTAAGAGGTTACAAAACCCTGGGTTTTGTTGGAAACATCATCTCTCACTATTTCATTTAAGAAAATTACAAAATCTCATGTTTTAAGAAATTTACAAATTTGGGTTGGGCCACAATCAAAGCCATCCTAGGCTGTAGGTTGGACAAGCTTGAGTGTCACATTTGTTCCTCTAACATTCACTGGGCTGCCTACATGCATCGGTTTACTTATGCTTGTTCGTTTCCGTAACTGAATGTGCCTTTGCAGTGCAGGCTTTTTCCATACCCGTCACATGCTCTGGAGATGAGCACTTCTTAGTTATTCCATCAACATACCCTCCAGTTTGATCTCACCATCAAAGTTTTACCCTGGCCTGTTCCTTGTCTGAAACTTTGAAGGTTTGCAATTTGGAAGGCTGTTAAAGAGTGGAAACATGGCGTGGATGGTAATGATAATGTCGTTGAGCGTTCTGCATTTTATTTTTTCAGGTCTCATCGAATGTTATTTAGCCTCCAACAGTATTCGTGAAGCAATGGTAATGGCAAACAATGTTTACAAAACTCTAGGAGCAAATGCACAGACCCTTACCCTGTTAGCCACTGTTTGTCTTGAAGATCCAGTAACACAGGAGAAAGCCAAAACTTTATTAGATAAAGCCCTGAACCAAAGGCCGGATTACATTAAGGCTGTTGTGAAAAAAGCAGAACTACTTAGTAAGTGCATCTTATTTACTTTTCTGTTCATCATTAATTGTATAAAACCTGATCTCAGTTGGATTTACCAGTCCAGCTGGTTACAGATGATCACACAGGTGTGTTCTTTTGCAGTAGATCTGAGCCCAGGTGAATTGGTTTATGTTAAGCACAACCGAATGGCTTAGACCTGCTTAGATTGTCAGTGACTGACTTTTGTGGAGTGGCTCAAAGCAGCTATACTTGGTATCTGTGTGATCTGGTCTTAGTCATCCTGGACTAGTTTGGGCTAAGTATTACTGGTTTTAGCTAGCTTGAATTGTTTTGACCCATCTGGATTCTCATGATTTTCCTTGATTTTTTGATTCCTAATTTACATTGAACTTCTGAGTTTGGGCTAGTTTGGCAAATAAAATGCATCCTGATTTTTTATTTGAACTTAGGTTAATAATACCTTTAAAAAAATCAGAATTCAAACTGCTGATTTCCTAATGGAATAGGAATTCAGATGAGCTTGTTCTTATTTCTTACCACACCACTGTTCTCTTGAAGACATCTATTAATACAAATAGATTGTTGGATTGTGATCATTGTTACTGTGTCTAAGACTTGAGGTAGGAATATATTTTAAAAATGTCGTGTAAGTAGGACAATAAGGGTCTTTTTCATTTCAGGCAGAGAACAGAAATATGAAGATGGAATTGCTTTGCTGAGGAATGCACTAGCTAATCAGAGTGACTGTGTCCTGCATCGGATCCTAGGAGATTTCCTTGTAGCTGTCAATGAGTATCAGGAAGCAATGGACCAGTATAGTATAGCACTAAGGTAGGCATTCAGCCTCCCATGGGGGCAAGGTCGATGAGGGGTAGAGGAGACAGGGAACAAAGTCACAGGAATTCTGGAAACACACACACACGTGTCCATGGCTGAAAATAGAATCATAATAGTAATGGTAGAAGTTATTTTCAAATTCATTACTTCTAAAAATTTTTTCTTAAATATATTAATAACATTAACTGTTTTACTCATAACCACCTCACACCATTATAACATCTATTTTCATTTGTGTAGATCATCTTCCTGGCCTTGTCCACACATATGCATATTTTTATAGGGTTATATGTAATATATATTTTATATTCTGCTTTTTCAAATCAAAAGTATTGTAAGTATTTTCCCATGTTTCTACCTACCCTGGTAGTTAAGAACTTAAGCTCTGAAGTTTGAATACTACCTTTATCTGTTATCTTGGGCGAGTTACTAACAAATTTCCTTTTCTATACCTATCTACCTTATCAGGTATTAAATGGTTAAATGAGGAGTAAATGATTATTCCTTGTAAAGCTCTTAGCACTATGCCTGGTACACAGTAAATACTAAATAAATAGTGGTATTTTTACTGCTTAATACAGAAGTGATTTCTTTGAGGGTTGTCTCTGTGTCTGTAAGGTTATGGTGAAGGCCTGTTTTTGAGTCTGATCACATCCATTTATTTGTTTAGCAGTTGAGCACCACTCGTGTGCCTGGCATCTCAGTAACCACTGGGAATGCTGCAATTCCGGGAGCTCTCAGTCTCAGACGTACAGACTGATGGATACCACGTGTTAAGTGCTTTCATAGCAGTTTCTAGAAGGCAAGGTGGGAGTGCAGAGATGTGGGGAGCCCTGGGTGTGGGTGAGAGCTGTATGGAAGGTTTCAGAGAAGAGGTGATAACACAAATCAATTCTTAAGTTATATAAGCGGGAATAGGATTCCCACATGGGTTTTATCTGCTTTTTGGAAGCCCAGAAGCAAGTGAGAAAATAAAATTCCAGGCTTTCACTAGACGTAAGATTTGTTAGAGATTGGACACCTGGTGGCCTAGGTGATAGTCACAAAGGTGATAGGAAAGATTGCTTAGGAGCCAAGTAAAAATTGTTTTGGAGCTTCCGAATTTTGGGAGCTTTTGTATGAGTGATAGCTTTTAGCTGCTAAACTCGAATGCTCAGGTAGGGGTTGCTTTGGGTCCTGGGGTCTAACCTAGGAGTTGACAAATCTGTTCCATGGTAATCATGATGATTTTTGTTAACTACTGAAATGCTGATATGTTTTATTATATCATAAAAACATGGAACAGTTTTATTCACAGAAAAATATTTTCTGTAATCCTGTAGCTTAAAAACCCAATACTGTTACGAGATTACATTTGAATTTTTCTGTTAATGGTTGTTTACTACTTTTTCATTTGTGTTATCTGGTAGCTTCCTCTAGCATATGCTAGGGGTAATAAGTGTGAAAATGTATTAAAAATATGTAGAGAAAAATACAAATTGAGAATTCTAAAAATTAGGACAAGAGGCCTTTTTTCACTTCTAGTGGTGGACTCCCTAGGTTCCACCTGTGGAACCAGAGTTGTTCGGAGAGGCCACACATAGTAGTTTCTCTGTGACTGGGTGGTCATTTCACTGCCATGCCAGGGAGATGACTCATCAGCCAGCAAGAAGCAAGGCAGAGATTCAGGCCTCTCCTTTGTTTTGTTGTCCCCTAGTTTGGACCCCAATGACCAGAAGTCTCTAGAGGGGATGCAGAAGATGGAGAAGGAGGAGAGTCCCACGGATGCCACTCAGGAGGAGGATGTGGACGACATGGAAGGGAGTGGGGAAGAAGGGGACCTGGAGGGCAGCGACAGTGAGGCGGCTCAGTGGGCTGACCAGGAGCAGTGGTTCGGCATGCAGTGAGGCAGGCAGCAGCTCCGTGGCCACACTGGCCTGCCCTGCTCTGAGCACTTCCGTGGACTGAAAGAACCCATAGCATCCCGCTCTCTGGGAGGACAATGATTCAGCATGTGATTGCAACAGGGGTTTCTGCCCCTTGGCTCCATATTTCTAGTAGTGACTTCATTTTTTAAATCTGAGCCTGACCAACCTTCCATATATCTCCATCCTCCCCTGCTCCAGCTAGGGAGACCGAGTGAGCCCTTAGGGAGGCCCACAGGTGTGCTGTGGCTTCTGGGACAGTACTTTTTTATATAACTAATTTCTAAATCTGAAAGCTCGAGGAATAGACAGTGTTTTGTCTGTGATGTTGTGGATGGGTTTAAAGGAGTGACCTGTCACCCAGAGTGAGAATGTCATCTCCTGAGTTGGACAGCAGTATGGCTGGCCCTTTCAGAGAGGGTTTCCTGTCCCAGAAATCATTGTCCTGGGTTGTCCAAACTTCCCTAGTAACCTTGCTTCCTTCTGCAATGTTAGTAATGCCTTAAGCTGACAGTTGGTATTTTGCAGAACAGTTTTCCTATTTGCTAATCTGGTAACTTATCTATGAGCCTGGGCCAGATCTGAAAAATAGGTGTGACCTAGAGCATGAACAGAGGTACACCGGGGGGTAGTTAACTAATAAAACTGTTTTTTGTACAGTAATGTTATTGGGTTGATCAGAATGGAAGCCCTTTATAAATTCTTTTGTCTCTTACACAGTGCATTGATTTAGCCCGAGAATTATTTGCCATAAATAGACTCACTTTCTTCCTGGAGTTTTGGGAGCCGGGAGGATTGGAACCTCAGGTAACACTGAGCTGGTTTATCCATTTGCATTTTTTGATTGGTAAACTTCCCTTGGGGAGAGCCTTTGGCCAGATTTTAGACTGATTCTGTCCTCTGGCTCTGTCAAGAGTCCTGAGGTTGGTGTCTGGTTTCAGCATTCTGTTGTGGGGCCAGCAGGGGACTCTCCCTAGGCTTGGGTACTGGGAGACTTTAGCTACCCTCTTCTCCTTATTTCTTAAGAGACTATGCAGTTGATAGTGTAGTTAACTTGGAAGTGAAGTCGGGGTGGAGGATGGCAGAGCTAACCCAGATTCTCATGAAAACAATTAGAAGTGCTGCAAAATGTGATTTTAATGTAAATGGAAACTTCTTTCCTAAAGTGTGAAAACAGTGAAAATATACAGTAATTCAAGAGTCAGGACATCTGATAACTGTAATTTTAAATGAACAAAAAGTTACTGTTAAAGTATTTATAAGTTTGAGACTCAGTCTGGGCAGCATCATTTGATTAAGCAGTTTCTAAAAAGCCTATCAGGCATTTGGGGGATGTGGCAGGTAAGTGTGTGGCCTGGAAAAGATGCTGCCCATTGGCCTTAGTGCTTGCTGTGGGATGCAGCCTCATGCTCCTCCTCAGCTTGCCTCTGAGAGCCATTACCAGTCAGTGCATTGGGAGAAAAGGTGAAACCTCTTTACTGGTCCCCTGACTCAGGGAGGAAGCCCAGCCCCACCCTCCCAGCTATAATTTGCATGTCAGACACATTATTATGACCCCTGAGACTCCCATGGGGTCAGGATGTGCCTTAGCACCCAGGCCCTGTGCATTGCCTTCCATCAGCATGCTCATGTTTCTCACCTTTCCTAGGCTGGATCCTTCAGGCCTCTCCCACCTTTAGCTCTACCATTTCCACCCTGACAGGCTCTAGGTGACAGCCAGGGTGGAAGAGGCAACTGAAGCTACATTTTTAGAGCGCCTGACATACATAGTATTAAAAACACTTTTGGTCTACTTTACATCAAAGAGTAGGAGGAATTTGACTTGGAGGATACTGAAGATCTCACCTGGTACTGTCACTAACTCTCATAAACAAAAAACCTCATGAGGGCAGGGAGCCCCAGAAGCAGGAACCGAATCAGGCTGCCCAGCTCTGGCTGTCTCACCAACCCACCTGCCAGGAGACCAGCCTGACAAGGGATGGCTCATAGTCACTACAGGTACCATCTGGTGTTTGGAGTTTCACATAGCTAATACGGGGATGCTTTAACTGATTTGTATTACTCCCTCTTCCCCACCTTACCCCCAACCCATTGTGCCAAAAAAAAAAAAAAAAAAAAAAAAAAGCACAGGTTTGGAACCAGAGATGGACTGGGTTCTAATTCCCAGCTCTCCCACTGTCAGCACTGCAGGCCTGGGACTGGGTAGCCTCTGGCCTGGACTCACACATCTCTGCCTCTGGTCTGAGGACTAAGTAAGCATGTGAGGAAGTTCAGCAAGAAGCCCATTGTGAATGTCATTGCCATCATCAGGGTAAATGCCAAACTGTCATTCCTTCCTTGGGGAATTTGGAATTGGTTGTATCACTCTGCAGCTTTCTTGTTCTTTTCTCCTGGAAGTCCCTCAGCTGAGCAAGGAGGCAGGGTTCTAAAGAAGGGTGTTCCTTGCCCTCCAACTTGGGCCTTTATACTGAGATCCTGAATCCCCACTCTGTGCCAGGGACATGGCAGATGTGGCCTCTACAGGGCTGATGTCAGGAGCTTCCCTTGCCAGCCAGCCTTTGGGGACCACACTCCTGCCACTGAATTTTTCCTCAGACAATGAGGTCAGTTGCCTAAATGTACTTTTCAAACTTGAGCATGCTTCCCAGTGATGCAGATTATCAGGCCTTACACCAAACTAATTCGTATCTATGGCCCAGAAGTTTGCATCTTTTATCGCTCCCTCCCTCCCCACCCCCAACTTTGCCTTTGCAAGTGTTCCCTGATTCAAATATTGAGTATTGAGAAATGTGAAGGGAGAGGGTTTGAGGGTCCCAAAAGCTGCAAACCTGACCTCAAAGGGTCCTCAGTGGCCCCACTGTGCAGCTGCCTGTGGGTGGGAGCAACTAACTACTGTGCCCAGGACTGCCTGCCCAGCCCCAAAGCCATGGGCTTTTCCTGCTGCACAGGACTGAATTCTCTGCTGGTAACAGGCAAAAAGGCCTGACTCGACAAGCACCTCACTGCAGGCTCTGGGGACAGCACTCACAGCCAGGCCTGCCAGGAATCCTTGACACTGGAGGGCCTATTGAGGTAAGTCCCCTAGTAAGGTTTTCTACTTTCCTCAGGAGCCTCCCTGCCCCCCGGCAGTGGGAGGGGCACAGGCCACCACTTCTTAGGATACCAAGAGTAGGCTTGTCTTTTGACTTGCCCCTGCTGCACCTGGGCTGCCTCCAGTTGATGCCAGAATGTATAGGGTTTTCCCAGATGACTATGGCAGGTGTTGATTGTTGTCAGCACAGAACCAGCAACACTAGGAATAAGCCAGAAGCCCACAAGTCAGTCTCCTTAGCAGCCATTAAAAGAAAATTTAAAAATAGAGTACCTTCGTGTATTGGTGGGAATGTAAAGTGATATGGCTGCTTTGGAAAACAATCTGGCAGTTCTTCAAAAATTTAAACAATTGCCATGTGATCTAGCAATTGCATTTCTGTGCATCTACCCAAAGGAGTTGAAGCAGGGTCTTGAACAGATATTTGCATGCTCTTGTTCATAATAGCCCAAAAGTTGAAACAACTCAATGTCCATTGTTAATGACTGGATAAACAAGATGCAACATATACATACAATGGAATGTGATTCAGCTTTAATAAGGAAAGAAATCCTATCATACACTACAACATGAGGACATTAGGCTAAATGAAATAAGCCAGTCACAAAAGGACATATATCTACTGTATGATTCCACTTATATGAGATCCGTTAGAGGAGTCAAATTTAGAGGCAAAGTAGGGGCTGGACGGAGGGGAAATATATGGGGAGTTAGTGTTTAATGGGAACAGTTTCCATTTGGAATGTTGAAAGTTCTGGAAATGGTGGTGATGATGGCACAGCGTGAGTTGTGCCACTGAACTCAGTGCATTTAAAAATGGTTACAATGGTAAATTGTTACATACTTAAAACACCTTTACAAAAATTAAAAAAAAAAAACCAACTAAAGAAATGACCTGTATCCTGCCATCCAGATAACCCCATTAACACATGTATTCGTAATATACATGGTATTATGTTATATAAACTGTTGAAAAACAAACCAAGCAAATTTGAAGATCTAATTGTCTTTATTAAGTGATTCATGAAGCAGGCAGCATCCCATCTAGCAACTAGAAGGGCATTCCCAGGGCTGTACAAAATGGAAGGTTTTTATGGGAAGTGTGGTGGGGTAAAGGAGCTTCTGACAAAAAGGATTATTTGGGGGTCTGGGACAGATTTCTTTGGGGGAAGAGAAGGGAAAGGGTTTTCGTCATGCAGATTGCCTCTTCTTTATATGGGGGATGGAGAGGGGTCCCTGTAACATTACTGGTGCTTAACCAGAAAATTCCAGACTGGTTAAGATTGTTTTCTGGGAGAGTTTGAAAACATTAGATCAGATATTAAATCTAGGTTTGGTGTCATGGGCTTTTAGCATGAATGATGCCATTTTGGGCCTGTGGGGTTTTTTTGTTTTGTTTTTTCTTAACAAAATGAACATATTGTTTAAAAATACAGAAAGGTATAAAATTTAAAATGCCTATGTCCCATTCTCTACTGAATTTGTCTTTGCAAAATAAGCTGTGGTATGACCTTTAAAAAGATGGTTTTGAGCTTTTAATACTACCTACGTATATGTAAGTTTTACTAAAGTAGTCATGCTGTACATACTGAGAAATTCCTGCCAGCGGAGTCAATGTGCTCTTTCTTGTTCTAACAGTTTACAGAATCCCATCCTATCGATGGCAGTTTTTGTAACCCATCTGCTATTGGTGGGCATTTATTTCCAGTTTTGAATGTAATCATTACAGTTTGCACTGTAATGGGTATATGTTAGTGCAGAGGTCAAGGTCCTTGTAGGGAAATTTCTGAGTCTTGGCCTATGTGCATTTAAGGCTTTGATGGATGGATGCTTTGAGATTGCTCTCCAACAATAATGGATGGGAGTGCTTGTTTCCTAAAACCTCACCAACACCGGTCTTATCAAGTGTTCTTGTTTCTTTCCCCAGTCTTAGATGGGTAGTGACAACCCCTTCATTTTGATTTGCATGAGCACTCATCTGAGCCAGGCCACAAGGCAAGCCCTTTGCCTATGTTCTCACATCTTAACCTCACACCCCTGAAGCCTAGGTGGAGTTAGCCCCACTTTATAGATGAGCAAACTGGGCTTGGAGACATTGGCTGTTAACATCTGTCCATGGTTTCTGCCTCAGGAGCTTTAGTATAATATGTTCTTAACTGTCATCTCCACAGTTTTAGTCTATTAAAGGGAAAAATGGGCGGCCCTAAGCACACCTCGCCGTCTGTCTGTTGGGTTTAAAGTCTGCCAGACCCTCTGGCAAGGGCAGCACACCAGCACCTTAACGGAGCAGCTGTGGTTGCCACTTACATCTTCTGCTGTCTGTCTCTTTATAAACAACCCTCTGGTGACCTTCATGCTCACAGCTTTTACCTTCTTTGGGTAAATTCCCAGGAGGGGAATTTTAGCGTGAAAGGCTGTAATGATGCTTTTTGGAACTTTAGCTGGCTAATCTTGCTGTGGTGAATCTGTAAGCACAAGCTGGTCCTGTGGACTCCCTCATCTGCCCATGTCTATCCAGGGAGCCAGTCCTCCATTGGCTTCAAGTTAGGGACAAGCCTGGAGCTCCCCAGTCTCTGAACTCCCACTTTACTTCCCCTGGCAGTCCCCTTGTGGTGGACTCTGGTGAGGTCTGCCAAGCCCCTCAGCCTTCACTTTCTTGGACCTTTGGGATTTGGGGCTTCTTCCCCCATAGGACAGCTCTTGCTGGCTCTGGGCTGAGGAATATTTCCTGTACTGAGGTCAGATCTCCTCTGCTTCAGGCCTGAGGACAGCTGTGTGTGTGATGAGGTTTATTGTGTTGGGGGGTAGTTGTGGGCTACTTGGATCCTCTCTGTATCCCAATCCTTCCTTCAGAGCTCCCTGGGAAGAATCCTACTCTTCCCCACTAAGAGAGCTGAGTGTCTCAGAGGGAAGGCCTCTCTCTACTACCAGGTGGAAGCCTTGAATGGCCTGTCACTTTGCTGTATGGCCATGAGCAGCTTCCTTAGCCTGTTTGTGCCTCTTTTGCTTTGGAAAAGAACTCAAGAGTCAGGTCCTCTTTTCCTATTGTTGTGCATGGTGGGGGCTGGGGGATGGGGTGGGGGCAGGGGTTGTTGTGGAAGGGATATCAGTACTCAAGTCCTGGGGTGGAGTGTGTGGGAGGGGAGTGAGTGACCTCCCAGAGCTAAACCTTGGTCCTTTTAGAATCAAATGTCCCTGTGGCATGACTTGCTTTCTGGTCCTTGGGCACTGGATCAACAGATTTGCTCTGAGCCCCTCTTAGTGCTAGGTCTAGTCCTGCATGGGCCTGTGGTCCAGGAAAAATTTTTTTTTTTTTAACTTTTGGATCATCTTTCACCCATGACTTAAGTCTACTTGGCCCACTGGTCCACTTCTCTTGTCAGTCCCTTGGGACAGTGGGGAATTTGTCTAGGGATTGAATGGGATTGGCAACAAGCAGGGGTCTGTCTTTAGAGAGGCCTCTGTCCTCCACCCAGCCTTGGTGATTCCCAGACTGAAGCCCCATTCTTGAAGGGCTGAAACAAGCTGACACCCAATGTCCCTACAGGTCCAAGGTGCTAGTCATTCCCATGCTACTGCTTTGCTGAGCCTGATGGTGTGTAATGGGAAGAGATTGAGGTGACCCCTAGGCACAGACCCCATCTGGAGCTTTTTCTGGAATGGTGGACATATACTCAAACCAGCCATGTGTTGACCAGGAGGGTGCCTTCCTGGTCAGCTTAGGGGAGGCCAGGGGGAGTGACCTTGGAGGTAAATGCCATGTGGGGACGCCTAAAGAAATCCAGGAGAGGGCCCCTTATATAGAATAATTCTGCCAGTGCACCAAGGTGCCTGCTCAGGGGCAAGAGACATATTATTATTTATTTATTTATAATAAAAAATTTGTGAAGTATAGCATACAGAAGTATATGACAACACATGAAGTGTTTAAAGAGTCACAGATAAAACATGAGTACACTCCACCGAAGATAAGAAAAAGAATGTTTCCACAATCCCAGAAACCTGCTGTGTGCTCCAGTCTGACTACATAGTACTAACTCCTGCCTGCTTTTGTCCCCTACCCTTGCCAGAGGCAATCACCATTCTTAATTTTGTTTTTGTATTTCCTTTTTTTCTGACCCTGGAAGTTCTGTGAACCCTGGGCAAATGGTGAGCTCATTTTTCTCACTTGCAAAATAATGCTGTTACTACATTGTTTTAGTTTTACTTATTTTTTTTTCCCTAAACATGTTTATGTACTTGTTCTTGAACTTAATATCAGTGGTCATGTTGTCTATACTTTCCATGATATATTTTGTTTAACATTATTTTAAAAATTGATCCCTATTAATGCTGCTATCAAACTAATTTAAAAATAATATTTTTTAGAGCCATTCAAAATTTATAGAAAAATTGAGTGCGTAGTACAGAGAGTCCCCATAAACCCCACACACAGTACATTAGTGTGGTATATTATAATGAATGAACCAAGATTGACAAATCATTAACTAAAGTTTATAGTTTATTCAGATTTCCTTAGTTTTTACCTGATATCCTTTCTCTTTCCCAGGATCCCAAAGATAGTGCATTATTCATCATGTCTCTTTAGGCTCACCTTGACTATGAAAGTTTCTCCGACTGTATTTTTTATGACCTTGACAATTTTGAGGACTGGTCAAGTATTTTGTAGGCTAACCCCATTCATTTTTTCTTTACTATATAATATTCCACTATATGGATATGACATTCTCTTCTTACTAACTGTGCCATGATGGACACTTCACTTGTTTCTAATTTTGTTTGTTTCAAATACTACTGCTATGTATATTTCTGTGTGTGCCTTCTAGTGTGCATAAGCACACATTCCTGTAGGGTTATACCCAGCTGTAGAATTGATGGATATAGGGTGTGTCCGTGCTCACTTTTACCAGATAATTGTTAAATTGTTTTCCAAAGAAATTGTGCAAATTTGTATGTTCCACTTCTTCACCAGCATCTGATACCAAATTTTAATTTTCTCCAACACAGTGGGTGTGATTTTAATTTACATTTTTATTGGTTTATAACAGGATTGACATTTCACATGTTTAAGAATAACTATTTGTGCTTTCTTTTCCGTGATATTTTTCTGCCCACTTTTTTGTTGGTGTACTTAGCTTATTAGTTCACAAAAGTTCTTTATATATTCCAGATATAATTCAGAATATGAGTTGCAAATACCTTCTTTCAGTTTGTGGCTTGCCCTTTCATTCTCTTTATAGTATTAATATCTTTTAATAGAAGTTGTTAATTTATTATAGTTGAATTTATCAATCTTTTTCTTTATGGTTGTATTTTCTAATTCTTTTTTTTTTTTTTTTAAGGTTTATTTTTAGTATTTTTTGACAGAGAGACAGAGAGAAGGGGTAGGGCCCAGAGCAGTCTCCATAGTTGACAACATTAGTTTTCCATATAGTTTCACTCCACAGGTGGGCACAGGGCTGCACAGGACAGGAACTGAGCTGGTAGCCTCTCGCATAGGCCCTGGCAAGAACTGAACTGGGGGCACACCCAAGTTCAGCATATGGGTCCGCCTGGGCTGGGGCCGGGATTCAATTCTCCGGCTCTGGGGCTGCAAAGCAAGTGTTTAACCCGCTTAGCCATCCCAGCTTCCCCATGTATTTTCTAATTCTTATAAAATCCTTATCTCAAGTTAAAAAGATATTCTCTCAATAAGTATGGTGTGAGATAGGGATCCAAAAAAAAAATTTTTTTTTTCATTTATGCTTAAAGATGCAGAACCACCAGTTATTAAAATTTTTTTCTTGTTTTTCCCACTGAACTTAATACCAGCTGGGTCACAAATCAGGCATTCCTAGATGAGCACCTCTGCTTCTTTCTTTTTTGTACCACTGGCTGGTTTTTCTGTCCCAGCACCCATAATGCACTGTCTTCATTACTATAGCTTTATAAAAATTGGTATTTGGAAGAGCAAGACCCCATGATCTTATTTTTAACAGTGTTTTGGTTATTCTTAGTTCTTTGTACTTACATAAAATTGTTACCTTCAGATGATCTAATATATTTTTTAAGTTAGATTCACAATTTTCAAAATATTAAATTTTTCTATCCTGCCTTTCACAGTTCCTTCCTCAGAAGCAACCATACTTACTAGTTTCTTGTATATTTTTCCAGAGATAATCTAAGATTGCATTAGTTTGTATGTATATGCCACCTCTCTTTTTGTACTTGCATAGTTCATCAGATTATTTAAAATGTAAATTCTGTTTTTACTAAAATGTTTTACGTGTCATAGAAACTTTCGTATCTCTTTGATATTTATAAATGTACATTTTTAGTCGTGATTCGAGTCATTTTGAGTAAGTTTCCAGACTTATAAAATACATTTTATAACTTCTAATTTTGATGGAAAAGCAACTACTTTCAAGTTCCCCAACACTTGCTAGCTGTCAGCTGGGCATGTTTGTGTCTGTTCCTGCTGCTGAGAATCATGTTAAAAGCACAGAGTGCTTTTCCAAATGAGGACATCTAGGTCATGCTGCAGTCACTCATTCAGAAATAGAGCAACAGGAGTAACATATTTTGTATAGTCTTACAATTTTTTTTATTGGTTGTAATTTATTTGGGTTAGGATCTGCCATCTTCTAGTGTCCTTTATTTTTTTTTTCTTTTCATGTTTTATTGTTAAATTTAATGGGGTGACATTGATTGGTAACAATTAGACAGTTTCCAGATGTACAAGTCCACACCATATCACCTATGCATCTCACTGTTTATTCTTTTTAGGTTTCTTCTTTCTGTTGATTTGTTAGCCTTGCCTCTGGTACTCTTTTTGTGGTTACCCTAGAAATAGTAACATACCTACCAGTATCTACAGCTTAAGCTGGCCAGTATCGTCATGCCCCTGCATGATGGAGGCCCTCAGGTACCTTAGACTGTTTATTTCTGACCCCTTCTAGAATTTCCCTAAGTGTGAGTATACTGGTGAGGAACTCTTTTTATTTGAAAATATCTTTTACATTGACTGTTTAAATACTGTATATTTTCTCCGGGTTTGGAATTCTAGATTGCCAGTAATTTCTTTCAGCAGGTGAAGCTGTCATTCCCGTTTTCTGTCCTCCCTTGATTTATTAAGTCAGCAGTGGCCTCTGTTTTAAAGATAATGTTTTGGTTTTGTTTTTTGTTTTTTACTCTGCTGCTTTTAAGATTTTCTCTTTGCCTTTGGTTTTCTGAAGTTCACTATACCATATCTAGGGCTGGGGTTTCTATTTTTTCAGTTAGTGATTTGTTGAGATTCTTGCATCTGTGGATTTTGCCCTTTTCAGTTCTAAGAAATTCTCAGCCATTATCTCTTCAAATAATATATGTTCGTCTTCTGAAACTATGAAATGTATGTTTGATCTTTGTCACCTTTGTCAGTTTACTTTCCAAATATTTTAACCTTCTATATTTTTCAGTTCCTTTTTCTCCCCAAGACTCCCCCGCCACACACACCCCCACCCCACCCCATGGATAAGGCGGAGGAGAGGGGGGACTGCTGTAACATGGATGTTTTATGATCTGTAGCTGATAGTTCCAATATGTGAAATCTGGGTGGCATTGTAATCTTTATTTCTGCTGGCTCTCACTCATGATGCCTTCTTTTCCTATGTACTTGGTTATACTTTACTGTGTGCTGCTTTGAAAAATAATTGTGTGGCTCTCTTAAGACATAAAATGAAAGTGCCTTCCTCTAGAGAGGATTTACATTTATTTCTGCTCAGTACTACCAATGACTTTCAGTTCATGCCTTGAGGTTTCATAGACCACCCTGAGGCTGGAGTTTAGGCTGAATCCTTAGTCTCCAGTGTTTCCACTCTCTTTAGATAATGGCCTGTTTCCCTGGTTCTGCTCAGCACCAAGGCAATACTGCCTCCCGCCTTCTACGTTTTGGGGAGAGAAGGTTTGCCCTTACCCTGTGGTGTTAGTTCATTCTTGGTCACAGTCTAAGGTCCTATGAGACGTCCCGCTTTTGGTGGGTCCTGGATTTTGATTTTGCCTTTTTCACTCTACGGGTTATCAAATCCTTGCTTGTTTTCACAATTTGGATAGGTAGATGCTACATGGAGGAAAGTGGTCTGGAAATTTTGTACTATCTTATAGTTCTTTGATGCTTCTATGAGGAATAAAAAAATACATATTTATCCCAGTACTTAAACTTTTTGAGTATTTTTAGACTTACGAAGAAATTCAGCAGGTAATATAGAATGTTCCCATATGCTTCAGCCACTATCTCCCCTATTATTAACATTTTACAACAATATGGTACATTTGTCACAACACTTATACATTATTATTAAAGTTCATAGTTTATTCAGATTTCTGTAGTTTTCCCCCCTTTCTGTTCCTGGATCCCATCCAGTATATCATGTGATATTTGTTGTCATGTTGATCCTTAGGCACCTCTTAGCTGTGCCAGTTTCTGATTTTCCTTGTTTTTGATGACTGACAGTTAAGGAGTGCCAGTTTTACGTTTTCCTTTGAATAAACTGCAGTTGTATGTTTTTGGGAGGAAGACTACAGGTAAAATGCTGTTCTTATCCCTTCATATCAATGGGTACATGCTCACCAGGTGACATCACTTGGCTGAGGTAGTGTCTGTGAGGTTTCTGCACTGTGAATTGCTTTTTCCCCCATCTACACTGCATGTACTCTGTAACGAAGGTCATTGTGCACAGCTCACACATAAGAAACAATTATGCTTTACCTCGAGGGCAGTGTCTCCGTGGGGGGTTTCTGCTTTCTCCTGTTTACTTATATGAATATGGACTCATGGATATTTATCTTGTTTTGGATTATAATCCAGTGCTTTCTCAGATTGTTCCAGTTTGGGCCATTCAGAGCCTTTTCAGTTGGCCTCTGGGCCCCTTTGATACAACCCCGTTACTCTGATCGTGGTTTTTGAGCACTTGCTTCCTTCTGACATGATGGTATTCTCCAGGCATGTGCTAGGTTTTCTGCCCCAGTCCTAGAATCAGCAATTTCTCCAAGGAGACTTGATTCCTCTTACTGAAGAGTGGTATTAGAAACCTAAAACTGGGAGCTAAGTGTGCTCATCACTACTGGAGGGTCCTTGCTTCTCAGTCCTCTCAGGTGAGAGTGCAAGGAAATCTGTGTATATAAACATAACTAGAAAAAGTCAATATTCGACTAAGTATGAGTTCACCTTGGTGTCTCTAGCTGTATTTCATTACCACATGGATCATTCTAGCCTTCTCCCCCGGCTTATTTGTAACCTCTTACTCCCAACTGTGGGAAGCCTGGCTCCTACCATCTGACATTCATCCGTACAAAGCATTTGCAGTTATTCTCAGTAACCATCACTACTGGAAACTGTTCCTCCATTTTAAAAAATGAATGAAAGACTATTACGGTATACAAAGTGCTCTGCACTTGAATATTTTACTGTGCAGACCACATATATCGGACAATCAATCCTTGCTGGTTCACACAGATCTATCCAACATGTGTGTTTTGAAGGCTGCATAACATTCCATGACCTTAATGCTTAACATCTTGCCTATTGATGGGCATCCAGGTTATTTTCTTTTTTTTTTTTTTAATTGTTTTTGACACAGAGAGAGAGATACAGAGACAGAGAGAGAACTGAACTGGGGGGCACTCCCCAGGTCAGCACATGGGTCCGCAAAGGCCGGGGCTGGGATTTGAGCCCGGGTCCTTAGCGCTGCAAAGTGAGTGCTTAACCCACTGAGCCATCCCGGCTTCCCCAGTTTTCAATCTTTTGCCACAACAGGGCAGCAGGATTAAGTTTGTTCTTTGTGAATGTGAGAATTTCACCAAAGTGAAGCGCTTGATCAGAGTATGGATGTTAAAAATCTCAGCTATTGTCAAATTGTGCTCCAGAGATTGGTCCATTTATATTCTCACTGTAGCATGAGCATGTTTCTTCATGCCAGCTGCCAAGGACAGAGCAGTAACAAACTTTGATCTTTGCCAGTCATTTGTGAAGCAAATCTATTTTCCCAGCTCTAGAGAGGTGTGTGTTCTACTCTGGAATTTTTACATTTTTATATGGTCAATTTATCACTCTTCTTCCAGGATTGTATGTCATGCTTTTCATTGTCAATGTTTCCTCTTAGCATTTTTATGGTTTGCTTTTTAAAAAATCTCAAACCAGTATAAGGAACAGATATATATACATGGCACCCAAGCATGACTGTTAAGAGAAACCTGGTCCACCTCTCTCATGGAATTAACTGCTACATCTGTTCACCTCCCTTGTGGCTGGTGCCTTTGAACTCTTGTCACTGAGCTGTTTGATACTCGTCTACTGGAGGTGAAGTTTGCACCCACATGTAAATCCACCCTTGGCTGAGTTCAGCTGACATGTTTTTGTGAGCAACCTTCTCATAAATTTGTGCATTGATTTGCACTCCAGTGCATGCACTTTAGCACAGATGGACAATGGCCCATGGGCCAGGTTAGAGACTACTCCTTGGTACTGTCTTAAGACATTTTAAACTTGATGTACTTGGTTTCACTGTGAAAAGATTTTTGTTGATACCTGCAGTTGCAGTTTATTCATTTTTATTGCTGTGGAGTGATTTCAGTATGCCTCACATGTACTTATTATTTACCTGCTGTTGGTCATTTTTTCTTTTATAAACATCTTGTTATGGTGTAAGGGGTTCTCTAAGGTGGACCTAAGTAGTGGACCTGCTGGGTTGCATGTTAAAGGCATCCGTGAATGTCCTAGGTGACAGTTGGGTGACCTGCTATGTCAGGAGGGCCCATTCTTCACATTCTTGGTATTTCTCATTTTTTTGTCAGTTGATGGGCATGAAATAGTATTTCACTGATTTTAATATGACAATGGAGTTGATCTTCTCATACTTATAAGTCATTCAAGTTTTTTTGTTTATATCTAGCTTTTTCTTTTGGGGTATAGTTTCATTTTTCAAATCTTTTGCTCCATTTTCAATTGACTGGGTGTAAGGGATACAACCACATTTTTTCTTTCAATAACCCAACTTTTACCTGCTTAAGCTGAATGCTAACTGTTTGATTAAAATGCCCATTGGTATTTTCATATATCATTAACATCTGAATTACATATCCTTCACACTAAGATGTCAGTTCCCCCCAATTTATTACTTTCCTAAGAACAAAATGTTCCCATTGATCTAATATGACCCTTGCTGCTTTCTGTTTACTCCTAGGCATTTCCCCTTCTCTTGTTTGATGACCACAACTCTCCACAACAGCGCTAAGTAGTGGACGGTGAGTGTAATTCTGATGATTCAGTATTTTTGGCTTATTTTTTCATCATGTTATGAAGTGGGAGTTATGGATACTCTTAAGTTTTAAAAATCAAGAATGGATGTTAAATTTTGTGTGTTTTCCATATCTGTAGTCAATAGGGCATGTGTTTAATAGGCTTATAGAATCATCCAACTATCCTTGCATGCCTGATTTTAAGTGTTAAATCATCTTAGGAAATTTATAAAATAAAGAAAAGCCCCACCCAAAATCCACCCCTTGCAGATAAGTACCAAATAACCATCAAATAGGAATGTAGAATTTTACTGTGACATCTCTAAGCTGCTGACTTTTTAATCATGTTAATTATCTCTGAAAACTCCACTGAAGACATACTGTTTTCCCCATACTTGAAGAAAGACAGTAGAGCCAGGGCAGAAATATTTTATAAATCTTGTGTCTCATGAGCAGACCTTTTGCCACTCTGCTGTCCTACCCAGAAAGTCAGGTCCAAGAACTTCCCATTCCTTTTATCTATATGAGGGAGAAACTGCTCAGGGTCCAGGGTTTAGTGCACATTATCCACCCCTTCGACAGAACAGTCAACACCACACTGTAAACTTATCGTAGAATAGATTTATTTACCTGAAACCATTGTCTGTGCAATGCTTGTTACCAGCACAGAAATAAACAACTGATATCTATTTACAGTCTAAAGTCAAACATGCACTGTGATAAATTGACGTTTAGCATTTTATTAAGCTAAATGTATCACAATATTTGTATTGCACCGACATCTGTCTACTGCTTCTGATTTCGTTAAATAAGTTACATTTAATACAGTGCAAAATAGCTGTTTGCACACTCAAAATATAATTGAAGCTATGAACTTGAGGCCTACATTTTAACCTTTCAACACCTGTAGTGTTTTCAATAAATTTATAAATAAGCAAAACTGTACAAGGCCAGTTAAAAAGTAGCATGTTTCAGTGACACCATAGAGAAATCCGGCTACTTATAACTGAAGGCATGCATTACAACTGAATATTGTACATTTATATAAGCTATGACATTTTGCACAGAGAAATATGGAGACTTGGCTGATGGCTTCTAAGTTCTTGGATAAGGTTTCAGAACCTCATTCTTGCAGCAAAGAAACCAAAGTTCTCTGGAGAGGCTTTCTGATTCATTAAGCTAAATTGTACATTTGTAATTATTTTGATTTAAAATCTAAAAACCCCATTGGTAATACACATTTCCTCCACATAACCCACAATGAGTTGGGGACTTTTTTTTTACTTTTCTTTCCCTCCAACATCAATCATGCAGAGGACTGGTAGATGAGTTGCTAAAAAACGCTCATGCACGCAACTGAACACCACCCTTACATTTCTGCATAATGGTTTAGGAAGCGGTTACTCCAGTATTGCTGAAAAGGAAAGAAAGAGGAAATCAGCATTACATAATATGGGGAGGAAATGTTAGAATTACTATTTAAGACTAAGATTAACAGTAACAGATGAAAGGGAATATTCAGTTTGAACTTTTAAGATTTCAAGACCAGCATAACTATTCTGCAGGCACTGCCCACACAGGGTAGCACCTAGAAGCACTGGCTCAGCAACCCAGACCCCTAGTCATCTCGCTACAGAGCAAAGCCTCCCACTTCCTGGCTCACAGGAGAATCCCACCAGGCAATTGCTTCAGGTGTAACAGGAGTGATCTGGGCAAGAGGAGGGACAGTTCTCGGTTAGCAGTGCAGAGGGTAAGGGGGATGAAGCACAAGTGAGCAGTGTGGCAGTCAGTGCCAAGCATAGGGCTTCCTCCTCCCTTTCCTGCCCTAGAGGGACAGCCCTACCCAGTCCTAGAGGGAACTGCTGCACCTCTGTGGCTTATCACCATCCCCTTTTAAGAGAGAAGGCTGGCAGTTCCCTGCATTGTTCACTGCAGGGTGGTGGCTTTGACAGGATTTGGTGGTTAAATTAAAAAAGTAATGGCTGACTTAGCTCTGCGGATGCAGCAGGCTCTGCGCTGTGGGCAGGTGCTTGGCAAACACTGAGCTAACAATGCTTGTGGACTCTATTGCTGAGGGCTGCCTACCACAGATATTAGGGGGGGCTGAGGCTCCAGCCTGAGTGATGTGGTAGCTGCTTGTGAGGGAGGCTGGCAGCTGCCCTGCTTGGCTGTGGGCTCATGCAGCCCTCTTGCCACAGAATGTGCTACCTACATTGTACCAGATGCAGGACGAGCTGCTGGGTATCCTTGGGAGGAGGGGACATGAGATCGCCATCTTCTGGGCAAAGCTATATCAAAGAAGCCAGGTGAGCATGTGGTGGCAAAAAGCAGAACCCGCTGATGGGATGGACCGAGGGCCCACTGGGAAAACGGTTCAGGCAATAGCTGCCTGACCACACCTGCATGGTGGTCTGAGGAAGATGCACCCCCGCCAGGTGCTAATGGCGGCAAAGGCAGAGGCCAGCAGTGCCTTCCTGCAGGCGCTGGGTGAGGATGGGGCTGGGCAGCTGCTGCTCACTGCAGGACAGAGGCCTGAGCCCAGGGATGTGCCACAGCAACACAACTGCTGAGGTGCCGATGCGGACATGTTTTTCAGAGGCCAAGCCTGACGTGGAGAGGACACACGTGGACTCTGCTCCAGGCAACAGTGGGTCTTCCCCACTCCCAATTGTCTGGACTTAAGGGAAGTAGATGCCCAAACCGCCTCCGTGGTCTGGACGAGACTGAAGCTGAGAAACCACAAGGCAACAGCCTACCTAGGTAGGGCCATTCAACTTACTTTGTAAAGGCCACTAAATCAAGGAACTGAGGAAAAGTTGACTGGTTAGTTTGGTTTCTACTGGATAGCACACCACCTCCAAGACACGCTCCTTGCATTTGATCTACTTGGCCTGTTTCATTTTACACCTCACAATGCCATACCTACCCCACTACGTTCTCTGCCTACCAAACCAACCTCCCCTTCCTCTGAGGCACCTCGGTGAGCCAGCCAGGTTCTGCATTTAGTCAGTCTCCACGTTCTACTTCCATCTCCTACAATCAAACCTTTGAACTTGGCAGGACAGGCAAGCACCTTGTCCGGCTTGATACCTGTTAACTTTTCCCTAAACTCACAGCATTTCTGTCACGTCTTCTGGCTGGCCTAGTAACCAGGGCCCAGGTATCTCCACAACACTCTGGCCCTCACAAGGAGGGAGCTGCCAGCCCACCGAATTTATAAGCTGCTGCCTAGGCTTCCTTCATGATAGGGCTAGTCATTTGCTGGTGAGCAGCCATACCCTAAGTAACTGTTCTTTAATGTACCCTGGAGAGAGAAGATAAGTCATAGCTGCAACGTTGTGACCCAGGTGAAAAAAGGTGGCCTATTTAGGAAGATCCTTATGGATGCACAAGTTCACTAATTCAGTTATTGCTTTCTAATGAACCAAGGTTCTGGGATGAGTCCTTGCAGCTAACAAAGATCAAAAGAACCAACCAAGTTTTTGTGAATCCTCTTCTCAACACCAGCAAAGGCACAGCTCCCTCAGCCTGTCAGTCTGACCAAATCAGAACAAATTCCTCTTCCACCAGGCCCTGCCTGACATTTGGCTATGCCACTGTCCAAGGCAACTACCCCAGCCCGTGTGTGCAAAGGGAGCATCCACTGTATCCTGTTGCTCTTGGGAACAGGCGGAGCACAGCAGTGCCCGACATAAACAGCAGCTCACTTGGTGGCAAGCACCTTTAGGGAATGAATACTCACGTTAGTCGATGGATGTTGGAAGGCATTGGAGGAAAACACCACAGTTAGGACTGTTAATGACTTACACACTCTTGGTAAGACTGATCTGGAACATGCGCAAACATTTGTCATAGTAATGGTGGTGGTGGTTAGTGCCATATTCAAATAAAAATAGTTCTATACAGTATGTTCATTTGGTCATGTGCTATTTACAGAGTTTACAAAACACACACACACACACACACACACACCCATTTTCTCTACACCACGCTAAAACAGGCCAGCAGTAACTTGCAGAAAATGTCAGATGACAATTAGTGCCTATATACATTGAAAGATAAATTTTCTACAACTACCTATGCAGCAGAACAGGATCCTTCACCTCGAGAACAGTAACACTAAAGGTCTGAGCTAAGAACTTAAGAGAAAGTTGAACACAGTTATTATAGTCCAAGCTAGGCCACTTAAGAGTTAAAAAACAAGAGAGTTATTTTTCTGTCCATTTTTTTTGTTTTATTTCTTTTAAACTAGGTCGTGAAGTGTCACTGAAATAGGCAATGTTGGCAAAACAATGTCTTACAGTAAAATACACTAGACATTTAAATAAATAACCTTAAAAACTATATGAGGGGACATGAACCCAGTCAATTGAATCAGGAACAATGTTTTCTGCACAAGCGAGAACAGGCATACCTCTTGTTAAGACTGATGTAAACAGAACCATCGAAATCCTATAGAAGCAGGCGAGTGGGGCGTGGGGGGTGGAAGTGAATCGAGGAGGGGAGGGAGTGGCAAACCAAAAAATACTGACTGAGGTAGCAGTACTCTGCCCAGTGCAGAAAAATTGGCTTATGAATAAAAATTAGACTGTGATCTCAGATTAAATCCAGATGATCATGCAAAAGACACAATACATGCTATTTCGTTTTAGAAAACAACACATTCATTTCCTAAAATCTGCTGCCAATTAATTTGCTGACAATGTCTGCTGGCTTGACTTTTTATACAAGGATGAGTATTAAACAGAACACTGTACATGCTTTTTCATCTACAAAAAAATATTTGCATAAAATAGTGTTAGTTCTCTGTACATGTCAATGGAACTTTATGTGTATAAAAAAGGAAAATCTTGCCCCACTGGAGTCAGAAAAAGCAAAACAAAATCTAGAGTATGAAACCTCCTTCACCAGCAAATATGTTCATGTGAAAATTCAGCAGAAATAGACAGTTGCTTTAAACAATAAAAAAATTAATTGATTAAGTTAAACATCTTCTTTATGTAAAACTGTCAGTCAAGACCAGAACATATCACTAAAGTTAGTGTCTGTGCTATACACCCAGATCACCAGGGGCATTATGAGCAGCACAAATGGCCAGGAAATCCCATCGGTACATGCTGAGAACGAGCAGGATTTGTTGGCAGGCTGCACACACTCTTTACCAGGTTCCAGGTAGTTGCGGGCGACAAATTTGAGTGTCTCATCCATTAGAATCACAGGCAAGGAGATTTTCAGCACCATTAGCCACTGGGTCACATTCAGTGGTGTGATCTGGAAAATAAGCTGCAACACAGAAGCCTTGTCAAACCCCAGACTTGCTAGAGGGGTAGCCAGGCCCCGCAGGGTGTCACCTCCACTTACTGGCAGGGGCTCCACGTAGAGGATCAGGAAATGCAGTGACATGGACAGGCAGATGGAGCCCACAAGCCAGATATTCTCCCAGGGGGGCATCCTCAGCAGGGACTGGTTTTCAGACAAGCTGCAAAACAATGACAGGCATGTGAAGTAGGCCCGCCAAGAAGGCAAAGGCATGTGTCACAGGTGACAGATGGTTTGGAACTAAGCTTCAGTAAGGCGGCAGCTAACCTGGTATGGCCCACTGACCTGATTCTGACAACTAAAGTTTCTACTGTGGCAAAGTTAAGGAAGACTATTGAGATGTAGGACAAACTTCCAATTTTAAATCTAGGCTTCAGCAGAGCAGATTGCATTTCATTGGGCTCAAAGCTGCTCAACTGCCCTTGACACTTAGGCTATTTTGAAATTTCCATTTTTGTCAGTGGCTTAATTGGATGACAACACTTGTCTCAGTGTGAAGGGAAAGTGCTTCCCTGTTGGCATACAGGCATACAACGTACTGAAGGCCCTATTTCTCCCCCACTGTCTCTAAAGGGACATGTACGTGGCTAAGCATTCCACCACTTCCTGGAGCGGACGACACTTAAGCTTTAAAAACCGGTGCTGCTTGTTCTCCTTTCTTTTTGGAAAGAAAGCTTTCCTGTGATCCTCAACCAACCATGACACACATACAATCCCATGGTGCCCTGGATGTCAGCTTTCACCCCAGCTTGCCAAGAAGACTCACTGACCTGTTGAGGGCATTACACATCTCTATGGTTACTAGAACAGACAGCGCCATTGTCATAGGGTACGGGGACTCAAAGATTGCACAATCCACTCCTTCAAAGTCCGGGTTGTCCTCTTTACACTGTAGGAAATGACTCTGCAACAAAGGCCCAATCAAGTTCCTGGTCAGTCAAATCCACTCCCTAAGTCAATGCATCAATTTCACTCTTAAGCCCAGAGCACAGCCTCACACAAGATCCTACCCCATTGCCCAGAGAAGGAATCTTACATGCAACTACTGATTGTTTGAGCCTTTAGATTATCTGATAGGCATCCAAACCACAGAAAGCTCAAGGACAACCTTGTGTGTGAGGGCTTACAATGCTTTCCATCTAAGGTACAGAAAGAAAGGTGGCTACATACCAGCTGGTAGAAGGACACTCTAGGACCGCCATCAGCAGCAATGAACCACCACGCAGCAGCACCCACGGTAGCAGCACCAACATAACCTAGGAACAAACACCACGATGCTGACACGTGGGGTTTGCAGCCTGCGGCATTCATCGCAGGTGTGGCCTCATGGGCCACTCCCCAGGTATGTCAATGGTCAGTGAAGCTGCCTGTGCAAAAGCAGATAGACCAAAGGCTTCTGTTGCTTTTCCTTCAGTAACTGGAAAAGTACCTACTGGACTCCTAGAACGTTTGGCCATAGTATATATAGTTTAATCAGCAGCCAGTACACATTAAGGCCATAGGTATGCATTCTTATGTGGAAGCGCCGTGTCGGCAGGACCAGGTCGTGCACTCCATCATGACTTTTAGGCAAGCTAATGCTATCAGCTGTACACAGATGTATTTACTCCATCAAAGGCCTGGAAGAACCTTTATGTGAAAAGGCTGTTCATGTGCCAAACACTGAGCAACATAGCAATGCATGAAGCCAATTCTGGGACCAGCCCCCCACCAATTACTTTTGAAGTTTATCACAAAGAAGCAACAAGGGTGTTGGAGAACACAAGGACCTGAGAATAAGAGAATGTCCCAAGGTGGCAGCATCTACCAAAAGATACAAGTGCTCACACCTCTAACCCAGCTATTATAATGGAGCAGCAGGCAGCTAGTGTCCAGGGACAAGGCAGCTACATGTGCAATGAAGAGGAAATGTATCCAACAGGGAGAAAGAAAGACAGGTTCAGCACACAGAGCCGTGCAGCAACCATCACTCGCAAAAATCCATACATAAAATCTCTTGCTAGTCATCTCTGAAAGGGCACATGAGAAACTGTTAATGCTGGAGGTGCTGATGGGCTGAGAGCCTTCCCACTATTCCAGGGCATGCTTTTTGAATTTTAAGGTATGCAAATGTATTAGAACAAGCTTGTCCAACCTGCAGCCCAGGACAGCTTTGAATGGGACCCAACACAAATTCATGAACTTCCTTAAAACACTGAGATTTTTTTTGTGATTTTTGTTTTTTCAGCTCATCAGCAGTCGTTAGTGTTAGATATTTTATGTGTGACCCAGAGAAGCCTAAAGGTTGGATGCTCCTGTATTAGAACAAAACAAAACACCTTTCTATGGGACCCTAGTGAAGTCATTTAACCTCTTTGGGCCTCACTTAACCTATGAAATGGGGAAGGGAACCAGCACCCTGGCTCAGGAGGATGATGACGTCTACACAGGTGACATGTCTGTAAACCATGTATAGTACACAGTTCATTACACTCCATTTCTGCTACCCTAATACAGGGACAAAAGAAAAATGTTTTTGAGGGATGAATTTACAAAATTATGGCTAACACACATTGTTTAAAAATCAACTACATCAAAAAACTACTCACAGCCAATAGCCAGGTAACGAAAAAAGAGCCACCCGCTGATCAGTGGTTCCTTTGGGTTCCGGGGTGGTTTATTCATGATGTCCAGATCAGGAGGGTTGAACCCCAATGCGGTGGCAGGCAGGCCATCTGTCACCAGATTGACCCAGAGCAGCTGGACAGGAATTAAAGCCTCAGGAAATCCAAGGGCTGCTGTCAGGAAAATACTGTTTCCACCCAGGAAAGAAGAGGAAGACTCCAAATTATTTTTGGCCACCATTCACATAGCATCACCATGCCCTCGTCCTCCATAAAACTCAATGAGTACAATAACATTTACTTCAACTTTAAAATTTTAAACTCATTTTTATGTTAAAGGCAGCCACAGGCAACCTCCCAAAGGCTGAAGTACCTCTACCTTCAAAGGGCTTCCCTCATCTTTCCCGGCCCGCCCTCCCACCAGGTACACAAAGACTTAAGCCACTGCCATAGGAAGAATCACCCTGGAAAACAGATCATTACCATTCCTGGTTTTAGATAAAGGAATACAAGGGATGTGTCACAGGGACCCACCAGACAACTTCCCCCACGTTGGAGGAGATGAGGTAGCGGATGAACTGCTTCATGTTGTTGTAGATCGCCCGCCCCTCCTCCACAGCAGCAACGATGGTGGAAAAGTTGTCATCAGCCAGCACCATCTCAGAGGCGGTTTTAGCCACTGCGGTGCCAGAGCCCATGGCAATGCCAATCTCAGCTTTCTTCAGAGCAGGAGCATCATTCACACCATCCCCTGTCTGAAAGGGAAGCAGACAATGGTTTATTCACGCCTGTCACCTAACACATCCCTGACAAAGGCTCAGCCATCCCCAAACAAGGGAAACAATGGAGTGTGGGTCTCTGGGCAAAGAGCTAGAGGAGAATTTTCGTTTTCTTAAGGTGGTGCTACAAAAACATACTTTACCTGGGAAATATGAAGTTGCCAAATGAGCTTATTACTGAAGAGACATCAGAGGGAAGTGGAACAAAGGGGCTTCAAATTATTGGTATTTTTTACCAACCCAAACAAAAATACAACCACCTATATCGCAGTCAAGATGAAGTACCTGTATCCATATAGATAAACCTCAAGTACAATAGGTGCTGACTGCATAAGTACATAAACCATAATATGCCATTTATATGGGTCAAAAACATGCAAAAATACTAAAAATATCATCTACAGATACAAACCTATCATTCCCATTATGTGTCTTTCTACTTTTACTAAACACTCAATATCAAATTCAGAATGGTGGTTCCCTCTGGGAAAGGGAAGGAAAGGGTGAGAAAAGATGAACTGAGGAGCATAACCTGTAATACCTGGTTTCAAGTAACAACATTTCTTAAAAGTTTTTGTCTGTCAAAAAACAATAAAAAAATAAATCTTAAAAAATATAGTTTTATAGACAACAGAAAGCAAATATAACAACGTTAATGAGTCTGGGTTAAAAAAATTACATGAGGGGAAGAACACTGGAAATAGTACCAACAGGCAGCTCTTTAAAGACTGCTGCTCACCAGCACACCTAACTTCAGGTAGGGTTATCCAAAGAATGAGTGATAGGACACATATCACTTATATTCTGTGTCAATTTTTAGAGAACTTGAGGTATAAACATGTATACTTTAACCAAGACAAAAACTAGGTATCACAAAGTATTTCACTTGTGACTTAGAAGGCTCTTGTAGGACCTTCCTTACAACCTATAGCTTGCCAACTACTGTTAACAGAATCCTAGAGAAATAGCCCAGATAAGAACAAAAACCAAGAAAATTCCAAATCTGGGAGCTATAAGTAAAAGTTTAATGATTAAATTAGAATTTAAAGATTTATTTTTATTGTTTTTGACAGAGAGACAGAGACAGAGAAGGGGGGAGGGCCCAGAACAGTCTCCATAGTTGCACATCATTGGTTTTTCCACATAGTTTCATTCCACAGGTGGGTGCGGGGCTGCACAGGGCAGGAACCGGGCTGGGGTCTCACTCAGCGAGAACTGAACTGGGGGCACTCCCCAGTTCAGCATATGGGTCCGCATGGGCCGGGGCTGGGATCGATCCTTGGTCCCCGGGGCTGCAAAGTGAGCACCTAACCCACTGAGCCATCCTGGCTTCCCCTTAAATTAGAATTTGATGTGTTTGTGTAGTGAGTCACCTGTACATGTCCAAGGATACTTACCATAGCTGTAATCTCATCAAATGATTGAAGAAATTCTACAATTTTAGACTTATGAGAAGGTTCAACTCGAGCAAAACAGCGGGCATTCAAGCAGGCATCTCTCTGGGCTGAAGGACTGAGCTCGTCAAACTCTCGGCCTGTAAAAGCCTTTGCCGTCACATCCTCATCCTGCCCAAAGATGCCAATGCGGCGACAGATGGCCACAGCAGTGCCTTTGTTGTCCCCTGTGATCATGATGACCCGGATGCCTGCTTGTCGGCACAGTTTCACAGAAGAGGCCACTTCAATTCTCGGAGGGTCCAGCATGCCCACGCAGCCAACGAAAGTCAGATTGGTCTATAGCAAAAGAATCACCTTTTTTTAAAAACAAAGTTCTGGTTTCCCCTAGTGAGAATCAAGGGCTATTTAAATATTAAGAGCAAAGGTTTTTGCATTTTCTATGAACAGTTCTGTAACTTTGACTCTTGTAAGAATAGAAAAAAAAAAAAAAAAAAGAATAGAATTCATACTACAGATATATATCCAATGAAGAAAAGTATTAACTCCAGTTAATCAGAAATGATTAAAAATATCACTATATTTTTATATAACAATATTCTTATTACTGAATCATTCTTTAACTTTCATAATGATAATATTCTGATAGAGAAAAAAATTCTGAGGAATTAGAGCATTTTGATATTGGTCACTTTAGTGGCCCATGTACCAAAGCTAGTTCCTTTCATTCAATGCTTCAGGATGTCACATACTGTATATGAGAGAATTCTATGAGCAGAAAAGTAGAAGGAATCTCTCAACTTAAGATATTTTGGCCTTCAGTAATAACTAAGGTTTTTAAAAATATCCCCAGTTTTTTAAATATCTTACTTTAATGAGCGTTGCAAAATAGATGTTACAAGTTTATTTCGTTCAAGTTTTGATAATTCTACTTTAAAAGTAAGACTTGTAGGAAAATAAACAAAACACACCTTTCTTGGAAAAAGCAAGACTCATGTGACCTTTGACTGCTATTTAAACACAATGAATGTGCAAGGGTGTGGATGAAAATATTTCCATTAGCTAACCTCATATTTAATAAAGTTGGCAGAGTCCTCAAGGTTCATTTCTTCTCTTCTTAGTGGGTTGTCATGAGTGGCTAGAGCCAGGCACCGCAGTGTGTCGCTGCCACTACCCCATTCCCGAATAACAGACATGATCTTCTGTTTGACTCCAGGGGTCATAGGGACTTTCGTACTTCCAACTCGAATGTGGGTGCACCTGTCAATGACACCTTCAGGAGCACCCTGGAAATGTCACAGATTTAGATCAACAATTTTATTTACTGGCTAATTCAGGATCCTAATCCTGGTAAGAACATCTCAATTGCAATTTGCTGTACTTGCCTTTACAAACATTTTGCTCATTGATGTCCGGCTTGGTTTGTTTGGTGTACAATAAACCGACATCGACTTTCTATCACGTGAAAACTCTAGAGTAAATTCTTTTTTCATCAACTGTTTAATAACCTAAGAAGAGAACATATATGGAATACTATTTATTACTAGATTACAATTTTTGTAAATTTTTCACCTGTTCGATAAGTACTCAGCATCTAATAAGTGACAGGTTTTGGGGACAGAGCAATGGACAAGAAACAGACAGCCCTATCTTACTTGTGGTCATTACAGTTAAAGCATCACTTTTATGCTCCATGACCCTACTAATGCTATCTGTTTCCTTTCACTCAGTAATTACAGGTCTAGAACCAAACGATTCTAAACCTCAGTCTTGTGAAGCTGAGCCTTCAGGTTGCCTCTGGGATTTAGTCATACCAACTAACACCGCAGCTGTTCGACTGTGGTTTGTGCCCTCCATCACTGCCACGCCTATGAATGTTAAGTTAGCCTTGGTAGTCATGGGGATTCTGCTTGAACACATGTTACAATTTTAATATATTACTAGATTTGATTTGCTAACATTGTGTTGAGAATCTTTACACCTGCTTCCTTTTCTTATGTTCATGTCAGGTTTCAGTATCCCTACCCTCATCAAATGAGTTGAGAAGGGTTTCATTTTCCAAATCGTAGTCTATATAAAACTGCTCTTTCTTTCTTAAGCGTTTGGCAGAATTGGGCCTGGAGAATTTTTATAGGGGTAGATTTTGAATTATAGATTCAATTACTTTAATAGACACAGGATCATCCACTTTTCTTGTCTCAGTTTAGAAGGTTGTGTTACTTTAAGGGATTGGTCAATTGTACGATGTCAAACTTACTGGTATAAAACTGTTCATCAGATTCCTGATCCTATTTAATTAATTTATTAATTTGTTGGTTTTGTATTTTCTTCAGATAAAAGCTATTATCATTGATTTCTGACCTTTTCTAGTATGTACACTTAAAAGCTACACATTTCCCTTTAACAATGCTTTTATTGCATCTTCTAATTTTCATATGGTGTATTTTCATATTGTTTAGTTCAAAATATTTTCTAGTTTCCTCTATGGTTTTTTCTTTCATCCATGGACTATTTAAAAGAATGTTGTTGGGGAAAGCCGGGACGGCTCAGCGGGTTGAGCGCTCGCTTTGAGGCCATGAGGACCGAGGATCGAATCCCGGCTCCGGCCCAGGCAGGACCCACGTGCTGAACTGGGGAGTTCCCACAGTTTGGTTCTCTAACTGTCTCTGTCTCTGTCTCTCTCTCTATCTGTCAAAAAGTAAAATAGAAATAACTATGCACT
>PVKE010010738.1:0-41834 GCA_004027555.1 Craseonycteris thonglongyai | reverse complement strand
TTGAGGAATCTCCATACAGCCTTCCATAGTGGCTGTACCAGTTTACATTCCCACCAGCAGTGTATGAGGGTTCCTTTTTGTCCACAGCCTCTCCAGCACTTGTTATCCCTTGTCTTGTTGATTATAGCCATTCTAACAGGTGTAAGATGGTATCTCATTGTGGTTTTTATTTGCATCTCCCTAATTGCTAGTGATGTGGCGCATGTTTTCATATATCTGTTGGCCATATGTATGTCTTCCTGAGAGAAGTGTCTGTTAAGGTCATCTGCCCATTTTTTAATTGGATTGCTTGTTTTTTTCTTGTTGAGTTGTACAAGTTCTTTATATATTTTTGATATTAGCCCTTTATCAGAGGCATTGTTTGCAAATATTTCTGAGAATTTTTTTTAACTGTGAAGTTCTAAACCCAAACATGAGTTCTTTCCCCTTTTGAAGTGTTTGTTTGTTTTTGTTTTCTTATTGCCCATGGCGACCACCTGTGAATCTTAGAAAGATACAGGTAGATAAATTTTCCATTCTCCCCCAACCTTGTGCCCCTTCTAGGCTCCTTGGAGATTGGCAGGAACATGAAAAGTGCAGGAAAATACATGTGAGCCACGCTCCTTTGAAATGCTTTGTGGCCAGTTCCAGATAGGGCAGCCCAATGGATGCCCAGCGTGAGCGCCTCCTCCTCAGTGACGCCTCCCCTGAACCCTGACTCATGTTGATTTCTCCTGCACGAGGTAGAACAGTCGTAGTTAGAAAGCTTATGAGGATGAAATAGTTATTCAACTAAGTTAAGGCCGCCACTGATCTGACAGGAGGCGGAGCTCAGGCGGTCCTGTGAGCCGTGGGGAGCGACTGTAAATACAGATGAAGCCTTGCTGGCCCACAGCTCACCTCCTGCTGTGCGGCCCGGTTCTCAACAGGCCATGTAATGGTTCATGTCCCAGAGGTTGGGGACCCCTGATCTAGACCAACCTTTAACTGCTCATCCAGATTCCACCCAGAACGTTTAATAATGGAGAATCCACTCTGTGTGATTTTCTGTGGAATAGCCCTGTTTCATTGTTGGTGAATGCAAGGGTTTTTAAATTATTTTTTTAATTTTATTTAACAGATATATGGTGTACCCATTTTTTTTCCTGGGGCATCAGCCATGAGCCACATAAACATGGTGGCCGCCCCCCTGCAGCATACATATGGTGCAGTTTTAAAAAGATCTTCTGTCATTGAAGTGAATTGGATTTCCTATAACTTCTAGCCATTGATCAGTCCTGCCATCTGCATCAATAACCA
Organism: Craseonycteris thonglongyai; assembly: GCA_004027555.1. NCBI lineage: Eukaryota > Metazoa > Chordata > Mammalia > Chiroptera > Craseonycteridae > Craseonycteris > Craseonycteris thonglongyai. Next base: position 40,556 of record PVKE010010738.1, on the reverse strand, counting down.
TCATCATCTTCACACATGTGCACCCCTGCACATGAGCATGCACACGCGCACACACACACAGATTCTCAGTTCCAGGGTCCTTTCATTGTTGCCCATGAGCTGCATGAGTTAGGACGTGCCAACTGTCCTTTGTGTTTTGCCATCACCTGGAAATAGAGAAGTAATATTGTTGTCATATGGTTCCAGAGGGATTTTTCCAAAGTAATAATATGGTTAGGGTAACACTAGCTGCTGTAACATATAAGTCTCCTCACCCCCACCAAAAACCAAGCAAAACAATACCATCTTGGCTCAGCCCAATTTGTTTGCTTATTCCACAGTTTGATGCCAGAGGCCTTTCAGGTGGTGGTTAGGGTTCAAGGTCCTTCAGCGTTGCCTCTCTATTCACACCCTGGGTCTCGGGACATTTTGCATTGAGCTGGTGGCTATGAAGATACAGAGGAGGAGGTCCACTCACTTCCTAAGCATGCCACTCCTGCTCACATTCCAGTGACGAGGATTTTGGTCCCAGGGTCCTTCCTCTAATAGCTTCAAGAGGGCTAACTGTCTTGGGCCAACTATTTACCAGCATCAACTCTCCAAAGCAGAAGCTAGCTCTCTCTGCCATAAATAGGACATTTTTCATGACAGTGAGCAGTCGCATGCATTTGAGGGCTACGTGGGTGGGTGATCTTCGGAAGGAAATTGTCATTGTGATAAACGTATCTTGCACTTGAGAACCTCCCCCCAGCCCTCTTCCACTCAATTTGTTGCATAAAGTTTATCTTTCTCTCCACGTTGTGGGACAGCAGATACGGAGCAGAAGAGGATGTGTGAGGCGGCAGAATTTGAGGGCTGAGAATAAACCGAAACTCGCGCTTTCTTATTGTGGCCTCTTGGATAGGCACATGGGACGAAACAGCAGCTCAGGGAGAATTAAAGGACAGAAACTGTGCGAAAGAAGACGAGTGGGTACAAAGCCTTAGAGCACCCATGTGGGATGCCTCCTGAAGGCGAACACACCTGCCTGTCCGTGGGGTGCTTCCTTGATAAAAAATACACAAAATTAGTTTCAATGTCCGTGGGATCCAGTGTGTCTATTGGTTACGCAACTTAGTCCAGGTGGCCTTCAGCATGGTCACGCTCAGCCCACTCTCATGGCAAGCAGCAGCGCACACCCTCAGTTTGAAATAGTCAAAAGGGAGGCATGCCCACCAGCAGGGAATCCCCTGGCTTGAGTGATGGATATAAAGCCATTTCTCCCCATGCTGACCTCCCCGAAGCAATCACGAGACACACATTATGAAAGCCACAAGAGTGCCAGGCCCACTGTATTCTGACCGCCCTCCTACGGATGCTCCCATTTCAAACACGGTGTCGGAGCTGAGTTATCCCAAGGTCTACAGACGGTTTGGTGCACAAGGCGTCGGGATGATTAACTCTCTTCCGAGGGACGGTACATTTCTATTAACGTGGCGTCAGTTTTGTTGAAAGTCGTGTAGCATACCGTTACGTAACGACTGTACCGTCAGCTAATCCCCTGAGACTGTTTTACGTGAATTTCTGGGGAAGCGAAGCTTCTCCCCTCTGTACTTGCACAAGCCATTTGGGACCCGAAGGGGGAACTTCAGCAGCGGCCGGATAAATTGCATCTTGCGTATTCTATGCCAGCCTTCTAGCCTGCCTTTTGAATCTCGATTTCATCATCAAGCCTGCAGAGCGATCCCTCCCAGCTGGGTGCCATCTGCAAACCTTGACAAGCAAGCTTTCTTCATGGCTGAGGCCAACTTGGTGGTGGTCAAGTTTCAGCAGACGACTGCTCTGCATAGACTGTTGTTGAAGTGAGCTTGTAGCCCTTTGCATGTATTATTCAATGGAAGGAAAAGTAGTAGGCCAGTCAATTTATGGATAAACTACTGTCTGCAGAAAAAAAGTTACATGTAAAAAAAAATTCAAATTGATTTTATTTTACTTTTTGTATTTCTCCTGAAAGGTGAAAGGGAATCATCATGAAAATGTTTTCTGGTGCAAAAACATTTTGGTGCAAAGTTTTGTTCTTGTTGGAAGGCTAATAGATGTCTAATGGGTACATTAACCTGCAGCTGCCCAAAGCTAAACCCTATTTCCCCAGTCCAATCAGGCTCTCCTCTACTCTGCTCCATCTCACCAAGGGACGATTCCATTACTCCTTTGACCCCTTTTATTTTATCTCTCACATCCCAAATTCAAATCAAGAGAAAATCATTTTGGCTCAACCTTCAGAAGGTTTCTAGGCTCTGATCACTTTTGGTCACCCCATCTGAACTGCCACCATTTCTTGCCTGAATTCTTGTGATAGCTTCGTCATTTGTGTCTTAGTTCTGTCCTTACCCAACCAGAGTCTATGCTTCATGCAGGAGCCAAATGGATCCTTTAAGGAGACTAAGTCGCACATGTCACTTGTCTGGCTCCCAGGCCACTCAGGATAAAGTCCAAATGATCTACCACGGTCAACAGGAGCCCAAATGATCAGAGCTCTCTGACCTCTAGGGCCCCCTCCCCATGCTTTTCCTTCCTTACGATCCTTCAGCCACAGCCCGGGTTGTTTCTGGACGTTCCCACGAAGGAGCCTTTTCTCTGTCTGGTGTTTTCCTGCTGGGTTGCCCCTTCCCTAGTTATGCCCCACTTCCTTTCATCTTCTTCATCACCTTCTCAGTAAGGACTTCTGTGACCCTCCCATAAGAAACACCTCACCCCTCCACCCCACACATTCCCCCTACGCTTCATTTTATTCTACTGTATTGGTTTTATTTTGTTTCATTTTGTTTTTTGTTTCAGTTTGTTTCGTTTCTTTTCGTTTCATTTTATCTATGATTTTATTCGTTTGGGGATAGCACTTAGCACTGCCTGGCATAGTATGCACTGACTTCTGGCTCACTGTCTGTCCCTCCCACTAGACTATAAGTTCCGTGAGGACAAGGCCCTTGTTACTTCACTGTTACGCTCCGGCACCTGGCACCATAGACATAGCCCAGTAAATATTTGTGAGAGGAATGAGCAGCTGGCATTGACATAGACTCTCTGGTCTCAGTTTCCACAGCATATAATATATTCTCAGTGGATTTCCGACTCCCCCCACCCCCAGCTAGGGAACTCTTGCTTTACGTGACTCTTCATCAGAAATCAGATGGACAATTTGAAACAGAACAGCTCTCCCCTTTTGTAATGAATGTTATTACAGTGAGCTCTTCTGGTTGAAATGAGGGTAGAAAATCGAAGGCCCCCAATTGCTGTGTGGGTTCCAGATGTTCCTCAGGTAGAGAGTTTCAACACCACAACCCAGGATATTCTATAACTCGATCACTATGTGGACCATGAGCTACCAGAACTCCTTATTAAGGAGGACTATGGTCTATTATCATTTACAAGGTTTTTAAAAGGGGAACAGCTGTAGTTGAAACCTCATCTAAGTTCAGCTCTCCCCTAATTGCCCACCGTGCCAATATGGAGGTGAGGGAACAGCTTACGTACCACAGGGGTGTCTGAACTTGTGTCTTGGGCCACACATATAATATACTCACACTAACAACAGCTGATGAGCTACACAAGAGGTCACAAAAAAATCTCACGATGTTTTAAGAAAGTTTACAGATCTGTGTTGGGCCGCATCCAAGGCCCTGCGGCCCGTGGGCCGTGGGTTGAACAGGCCTGGGTTAGATGGTCTCTGAAGGTTTCAGGATGCGATGATGTATGAACGTGAGCCACTGAGGCCGCTGTAACGGGTGCTCCTGCCCGGATGGGAGAGAGGAGGCGTGAGACGCAGAAGGTGGAACTAAATTTCCCATGCGACCCAACCATCGCGGCAATGGAGGAACCTCAAGCCTCAAAGTTAAATGCAGATTCCAGTAGAAATTTCACTGAAATTTCAAATTGCCACCATTTCCCTCTTAACTGACGGAATTACATGGCGCCACAGAGAAGCTGACAGGTAATTTGGGCAACCGGAGCTGCCTGGGACTCCGCCGTTAATGGGGAGCTTAGCACCAATTCCGGCGTCATTTGCACTTCTGAGGAGCCGAATTATTACAAAGTCAGACGTCCCCAGCACTTTCAACTCTTGGATCTGCCAGGCTCTCAGATGACCAGGAATGTAGAAGGGCTGGGGTCAGAGGTTGCCATTTCAATATCTGAGGCTGCCCGGCTCCCCCAAACTGGCATTTGAACGGAAGAGTTGAAAATTGGAGGTGACATTCAGAAGTCTCTGAAAATTATAACCCTGACTTCCCCCTTGAAAAGCTTATCTGAATCCTAGTTCTCCTTTGATGAGGTTACTGAGAAAGCGCTGTGCTCTGAGCTCTTGAAAGATAACAGTCAGCACCAGCGAAAGCGGCCGCGTCCCTGGGGGGACAACACTGGCCGAGGTAGCGAGCTGGGGGCACTAATTAAACTGTCTGGGCAACTTTCTGGGGAGGACTCCTCCAGGGAGCAATGCCCCGCATGCATGGGGCCCCGTTAATAGAGGGGACCCCCACTGCGGCCCCGGGGAGCCGGCATTTGTGCCGAAAACGGCGTCGCTGAGGGAGCCCGGCTTTGCCCTGCTCTTCCGATGGCTGCTCGGCTGGCCTTTGTGCCCAACAGGGACGAGAGGCCGTGAAAAGCTGCTGTTGCCAAGGTTCCTCGTTGTTCGGGGGTCAGTTCAGTCTCAGCGCTGCTGCAGAGAGAGCCGTTCGCTGTCCACGCCGGAACGCATCAAGGCTCCCGAGCCCTCTGAGGATGCAACTAGGCTGGTCACCCGGGCGGGTCTGTCCCTTCTCTGAACGTCACACTCCTTAGGGGCACTCCTGCCTCTTCTGGCCCTTCTCACGGGGACGTCAATGCTGGCGTGTGGATGCAGAGCTTCACGGGAGCGGGGACCCCTTCACGGGAGCGGGGACCCCGCCTCGTCCTGCTGCTGCTCCCCGAGCTCCTGTGTGCTGCTGCGTACGAAGTAGCTGCTCAGTGAGCACCGTGTCAGCTCGGCGAGTGTTTCCCGAGCACCGTCTCCGTACTGCACGGCGTGGCCGGGGCAGCCAGCCCCCCGGGCCACGGTGCCGGCCCTCTGCTTCCTGCTGGCCGTGCGACTTCAAACAAGGGAGGTCACCCTGGTGGCCTCAGTTCCTTTACCTGCCATGAGAGGGTAGAAAAGCCCGCTGTGGCTATCTTAGAACACGGGGTGTTGTGCAGACAAAAGGCTCGAATGAAGGCCTTTGGTTGCTGGTCAAATTGTGATTGTTTTTGTTTGTTTATAAGCACATGGGATTTGGGTTAGACATCTCTCTAACCGTCTCTGGGCCTCAGTTTTTGTTTTCTGTGTGCGTGTGTGTGTTTTACCATATTCATCACAACTTATACTTTTGAATGTGTTTGTTATTTCATAAATATGTAGTGAGCACCCACTGTGTACAATATTGCGCTGGCTGTTAAGGATAGAAGGATAAATCTAAGCCATGGCTTGTACTCCACCCAACTACGTCAGCGAGACAGATGAGGTTGGAAGGCAACTAGCAGATGAAATGAATGCTTTTTTTTTATGTCAGAGATGAGATACATCATATGTATTATACATTACACAATAGCTGTTCCTCAGTATCGGTGGGGACTGGTTCTAGGACCCCCACAGATGCCAAAGTTCATGATGCTCAAGTCCCTTGTATGAAAATGGCATAATGTTTGCACACAGCCTTATTTGCATAGTGTTTGCACACTGCCTGTATTTGCATAATATTTGCACATAGCCTATATTTGCATACAGGCTACTGCAGGCTGTGGCTACATATCTCTTCACATGGGTTCAGCGTGGTCCTAGGAATGTGTTAAATTCAAGTTCTTCTTTTTGAACTCTGTAGGAGCTCTAATATTTTGGATATTTTCAATCCACAGTTCACTGAATCCACAACTGTAAATCCTGCGGATGTGAAGGGATGAAGATATATATGATATAGTAAGTTATATCAATTCTTATTATACGTTCTATTCAAGTGCATTAATTCTACAAACCTGTACCTATATGAACTCAAAAGTGCCGAGTAAACCCTAATATGGTAAGGTGACCAGACGTCCCGCTTTTGGCGGGACAGTCCCGATTTTTAACAATTTGTCCCACGTCCCGCGGCGTTTTAAAAAGTCCCGATGTTTGGAAAGAATGCACGACAAGCTAGGGAACGGCGGGAGATAGACCCAATTTTTCATCAAGAACCCCCTCCCCCCCGGTCAATGGTGTCCCGCTTTACCAATGTTACAATCTGGTCACCTTATAATATGGGTTGTTTGGATTTTCCTTAGCTTGTAAAACACAATCTACCTTGATTTGTGGGTGATGTTTCTGTATTAAAATAAGCAGTTTATATTTGGAGAAGAATAGACACACCCTCTTCATCTACCAAGTGAATAGCTTATGTGGGGAAAAGGGTGGTTGTAGGAGACCCACAGCCAAGTTCACAGGTCAAGGGGTCAGTGGGCAGCTCAAGCGACACTCCAGGCTTAACCCCAGCAAAACCACAAGTGACTGACAAGTGTCGCATCAAGTGAGTCCCCAGTTTTCAGCTGCAGAAGGCTCTGCACTAAGCAAGCGAGTTGGGGGACAGGGGCGAGGAAGGCCAGAGCGGGGACTTGAGTGGTACTCAGTCCTTGACTTTGCCGACAGTGCATTGGCCCCCAAACCCAAGGGGCTCTTCCTGGGACCCCGTTTGTGAAGGACACTGGTCTCAGGATGGCCTTTTAAGCCACAGCTGCACACAGACAGCAGTCACCACCAGCGCTACCGAAGTAAACGGCGGGTCAACACAAGTATGGGTGGTGCACACATAGACACACTGTCCTCGTGAAGCCCTGGGGGAATGTGAACATGCAATAACCCAGGGCACAGGTACGATAGGAAAAAAATCTGGAAGTTGTGTTTTCAAACAAAGGGACTGCTGTTTGTGGCAACCGTACCACTTCCCCACGTCGCGTGAGTTTCGATTCCTTTATGTAGATTATTAGTCTTATACTCCCCCAGACGCCTAGGTCTGGAAATAGAAGGTCTCAACAACTTGATTTTACACGGTTGTACCCCAGTGTTGCTGACAGAGCTAAGTCATAGTGAACGATTCAGTCATCTTGTCCCGTTTAACACCAACGACTTGGACCGGCTCGCTGTGTCCCTTTTGATAGTGAGTTAGCTCATGACAGCAGACACTTTCTGTGTCATCCACTGATGTATTCTGATGGCTTAGAACCGTGTTCGTAGTATAGTATGCACTCAATAAATATTTATTCAGGGAATATTTATTCAGGGAATAAATATTTCAGCGAATAAATAATATTGAATGAGGTTGAATGAGTGAATAGATTTCAAGTCACCGTTAACAAGTACCACAGTCCTTGCACTAGTTGAACTGAAATGCCTATTAGTTATGCAAGGGAAGTTCATTCTTCTATTCATTTATTCTTATTCAGTCAGTCAGTCAGTCAAAAAACAACTATTTAGCATTGACTGTGTTCACGTCACGGTGGTAGGAGATACGAAGAGGACAGCAGATGTTTTTCACCACTAGAGAACTTGGAACGAGGTTGGTTCCACAGAGGAAGTCGTAACCACACGTAATTGGATCAGGGTTGAATTAGAAAGATAACCTCTGGGGTTACTTAACTCTGAGATCCCACGGCTGTGACCTGAAGTTATTGTAGAGATTTAAAATTAAACACCTTTAAAGACGAGGGCTTTATGGAGAAAACGTATTATAAGTGAATGACTCTCCGGAAGTGAGGTTGTTGGGCTGCTTTGGATTCTGAGCAGCCCCCAGATCGTTGGATTAGATGCTGCCTTGTGCATTTATTCCCTTACTCAATACAGAGCAAGTCCAACACATTCGTATTTACAAAGTAAAAACTGAGTCCTACTGACATTTTTCTTGTGCTTGCCCCTTATTGCTAAGCCTAAGAGACCAGAAAGTCATGATACTGAAGGAAATTTATTTATGTATTTAAAGGTACAGTTTGTGAGGCCAGGAAAGACAGATAAATATTTGTTGGAAGATTACGGCATCTTCAAAAACAGTTGCTTATTAAAACCTATAGATCTGAACTGTTAAGCACAATTTTTTTGAAAACCCACAAACTTTCTTAAAATAGATTAGAATATCGGAAATGGTTCATGAAGCTGCTGAGATATTAAGCAGTTCTACGGCTAACATGAACAACCGAACAGTCTATTTAAATTGTCCTCGGACTATGTCTACACACAGCGGTCCAATGGGCAGCCCAAATCCAAGACGCTGTTGGCCCCCATGGGCATGGATCCTGCAGAGTCCTTTTCTTGTGCTGAGTCATCGGCGTTGTGCTGCTAAAACGTGGACAGGGTGTGTAAAAGTCATAGTCATGGGGACGGTGACTATGCAGCTCTACAGCTCGTAGGAGTTGCCTTCAGGCAGAATAATCCCTTCCATTTATAGTGACCTAAGTTTCCAAAGTGATTTCTTGTGCATCATCTCCCTGGCTCTCTTAGGGGACATGCCTGGATTTTTTTTCTCCACCCATTTTATTGAAGAGACCACCGAGTCTTACGTGGGAATGTCCTTTGACATTAATCAGTGGTACAAGTGGAACAGGGCTATTCTTCTACACCAGGAAGTGTGCTGTGCTGGACATTGTGACCGAGAAACCAGTGTCCTTTCTCTGCACAGGGAAGTTCCCTTTGCCCAACAGCGGAGCACAAAATAATATCACCCTCCTGCCCCAAGAGCCTCCTCAGTACTGGCTGCAGATGGCATTTCTTCTCTTCACTGGTGTGTCATGGACCCCCCTGGGTACCCACAGACCAATCGGCTGAGGGCTGAAGGAGAGGGGAGGTGCCTCATCTTTTACGCCTGTTACCTCCGTGAATGGATTAAGACAGGAGACGCCTGCATCAGGGAGGCTTTGGGCCCTGGCCAGGAGACAAGGTGCGAACTGCAGGGGCGGGTGGGGCTGGGAGGCCTGTCTGAGTCGGGTGTCTGGCGGGGTTGGCATGGGCAGCTTTTCTGCCCCAGATCATGTCAGGCTGAGCTACTGTGGGGCGCCAGGTCCATTTGTGTCTGAAGCCACCCCCATGAAGAGCCACCCCCAAGGGTATTGGGGACCCGTGCCCCGGGGCTTCTGCCCTGAAGTCCAAAATGCTGGGTTGCAGTTCCTCATCCACCTTTGATAGCATCTGTGTTCTCGGGCAGGACATCAGGAAGTGCCGGAAAAATGGAGATAAAACGATGCACACACACACACACACACACACACACACACACACACACACATCTCTGGCTCTTAAAGAGAATGAAATAAAAGCCTTTATGAAACCTCCTTGTCAACACTCATATGCTGTACAAACACGAGTATTTGTCCTGGGCAGAAGGGCACAGTGAGTTCTCCTCATCAAACACCACCCTCTACCCCTGCCACACACATTCCCATAGTGGCCGCTGGACAGATGATAAACAGCAGGTCAGCCGGGTCACCACTGAGAGCAGAGCTTCTAGGCTTCCCAATGACAGCTTGGGACCCCAGGGACACGGAGCCCGCCAACAGGTAGCCAATGTGGGCCCTGCGTCAAGTCCTGTGTAAACTTATTTACAAGGTAAGCAGGGCGACCGTCCATCATTCAATACCTATTTAGTGATCACGTACAATTTCTCAGGCTCTGAAATAGGAACCACACCACAGAGGTGAAAGGACACATGTGCTCTCAGGAGGCTCGTGGGCTTGCGGGGAGACAGACACACACAACATTAAGAGGTGGAGTGGGAAGATACACAGCAGAGCCGGGGGAGCAAGGGAGACCTCAGTTTGCTAACAAATGTCAGGCCAGGGCAAACGAATTGGCCCCTTTTTGAAGGACGCATTTGTGACTGAAACGCGACTTGTTCAGATGTGCAACTTGGTAGGAAAAGTGTCCCTCAGATAATCAGGAGGAAAATAAATATTGCTCCCTAGCATGTGAGCTACATTAGCAGCTCCAGGGGCCCAGTAATGACATAAATATGATCGTGCAAAGAGAGATATTATAGCGTGTGTCATAGCTGCAGTGATATTTTTGCAACTCATGAAAAAAACAAGAGGCTGCCCATAAAAATAAGATGTGACGGCAAATTCGGTATTAATTGCTAGGAGCCAAAGTGCACTGCTGGAGGCTGTGAAACGTTTCGTATTCCAGAAGAAAGCAGTTCAAGGCGCAGGCTAACCACCGTGGCTTCATGGCTTGGCGGCTTCCCAGCCGATCCCCGGTAACAACAGAGCGGAGGCGGCGGCTCAGCCCCAAGCAAACAGCCCGGAGAAGCCTTGCTAATTTGGCTGAGATGAGTGGGTGGAGTGAGGAGGGCTGAGTGGAAAAGTGCCTTCCTGGCCATTTTCCTTCTTACTGAGGATGAGCCGGGTAGAGCCACTAACCCGGAGAACCACCAGGTCAGCCCCTTGGTGGCCGCTGAGACGCAGTGGGCCGTTGGGGCCTTGAGATCGGCTTTTCCAGCGGCTGTTGGTGCAGATGAACCACGTTACATGGGTCCTCGGTGGAGCTGCGAGTTTGATCCTCTTCCCTCTCTTCGGCTCCACACGCACACACAGGAGCACAGGCCTGCGTGCACGTGTGTGCGCACACACGCGCACGCACTCTCCATGCACAGAGCTCCTGCCCCACGTAAAGGCCAGGATCTCACAGCTTCTGTTCCCCACACTCTGAATGTGAGACCCATTTGGTGACAGCCTCCCATGTGCCGTAAACGCAACAGAAACATATGCGCATGCAGCGATAACACAGATCTGTAACGACACCCCGCCGCCTGTTGGGTGGCAGCTGAAATCAGACATCTTAATGTATGATATTATGGGAATTGCCCACATGAAGATAAAAGATCTGGATTTAAGTAACTGTCTTTTGCTCTGAATTAATGTAGAGAGTGAACTCAGAAAACAGCGGCAGATGAGTAGGGGCGAAGGAATTTATTTCCCAGCCACCGTGCCCGGCTGCCGCTCTGGCAGTGACGTGGGTAGGAATGCCAATGAGGAACGGGGTCTGCTTCATCCCTGAGTCTCAAGCGCTCAGTAGGTGCCCCAACCAATGCTGAGGCGTCCTTTAAAAATACTTGTGGAGTGAGTGATGAGTGCAGCGCGTCCTTCCTCAGCCATCACTCCCATCTGCATTCCTTCTGCTTCCCGCTTCCTGTCCCTTACGGTTTATGTGCGTACAGAGCTCCACTCCCGCACCTGGTGCAACGTCTCAGGCACCGTTGCTGGTATCGGCTGGTCTGGAAGGTTCCTCCCGTGGAGGGGCGTGGGGAGACTTATCACGTGGTTCTAATCTCGCTGCTTTGGCAGTCTCCTCGGAGGGCTACAGACGCAGGTCTGAAGAGCAGAGGCTGCAGCGGGTGCTGTCAGCTGGCCTGGGGGCAGCAGGGACAGGAATCTGAGGATTCTCTGTGGCTGCAGAGTCTTGAGTGTCCTGGGGCTGACACCTGGCACGGCTCCCTGGGCTTTGGACCGGACCCGGGCTCCACCTCCAACCTTGCCAACGTTTTCTCCTGCGCCTTTGGCTCCACGCTGCTGGGGTCTCAGATTTCTTTGGGAAAGACCGGGAGGAGGTGTCCAGGCCTGGGCGACATTTCTTCAGCCTCACTAACTCGGCCGAGTTGACTCCACGGGCCGGAGAAAATAGCTGGTGGCCAAGGTGTCGCGTATCCTGATGGGCTCAGATGGTGCGATGGCCAAGCCCATTGAGACTTGAAGCTCTAAGTTGAGACCGACCTTCGGGCCTTTTTCATGGGTTTTCCTTGTGTCGGCTGGTGGTCTGGTATGTGGGAGGTGTTGGGGGTGGGTGGGGACAGAGCAGGGACAAAAGAAGCAAAAAAAGAATCTCTGTCCACTGGAGTTAGTGTGTAAGACATGGAGATATATGCACATGACACTATATAATAAATTGTAAATAAACGGTAGAGGTGAGAGACCATGGAGGGAAAGAGAGAGCGAGAGAAGGGCAAGGAGGGGAGAACTCACAGAGCATCAAGGGAGAATGCATGATGGAGGAAAGTCTTAAAGACGGGAGTGGATCCAAGAGTAACAGGAGGTGCCAATGAGAAGAAGAAGATGTTCATGGGGGCGCTGAAGACCTTGTGGTGTTGATACAGGAATGGACTAATCAACCAGTGGATCAGAATAGAGAATTAGTACCAGCCCCACCCATACATGGAATGGCACGTACAATGTGGGCTTGTCTGTCCCTGGGGGGGGGAAGGACAGCTTACCACTGGGGTCGGGACCGTTGCCTGTCCTTCAGGAAAAACAACTGAAATTGGATGCTGACGAATAAACCACAAAAATAACTTCCTCGTAAACTAAAGACTGAAATGTGCAAGGTCAAACTTTCATGCTTTTAGAAGTAAATAAAGGAGGCTATCTTGGTGATGCAAGATGTCACCAAGATGTCTTGGAGGTGTGGAAGATTTCTTAAAACATGAAAAGCATTAACAGTGAATTAAAGGTTGGATGAATTCTGCTGCATTAAAATGAAGAATGTGCGTTCACCAAAACAACGGCATGAAGAAAGTGAAAAGACGAACCACAGATGGGAAGAATATATTTGCAACAAAGAGATTCAGTAAAGGATTAGCATCCAAAATATAAAGTCTTCAGGGAAAAGCATTAAGGAAAAGATGAGCAATCCAACAATTAAACGGGGTGGGGTGACGTCGGAAAAGATATTCCACAGTCAAGAGAAGAAGGCGAAAGGCCACAAGCTGGGGGTCACCAGGCAGGTTGGGGCACAGTGAGGGAAGGGGCAGAGGTGCAGACGTTGGTCTGAAGACCGCCCTCCCGAGGGAGATTATGGCATGAATTTGCGACAACCTCCTCCTTTGGAAAGTCCCTCCAACGGCAACTGAGAAGTCCTCAGAGAAGCTTAGAAAAAATCGCTTGAGGACAATACACAAAACTATGAGCTGGAAGGCCCCTACTTAGAAAGCCATTGCTGGGCACCTTCTGTAACAAATCTGCAGCGTCCACTTTTCGTGCGGACAGGACCTGGACCCTGAAGCCAAAAGGCCTGATTCTGGGGTCCCTGCCATGTGAGGGTCGCCCGGCGATTTTTCTGGTGAAAATCAAAGAAGAGTGGCTGATAAAACCCTCTCTTCAAGGGAATCCTTCAAAGGCCCCTGGCCTTGAAACGCTGTGGACTCTTAAACAGAATAATTCATTAGTCAGTGAAGAACAATCAATAGCACATTCCGACAATTACACACTGACTCTGTTTACCCCGTGGACCCTCTCTGATAATATTATTTATAACCCTAAGTAACTCTATCGGTGTTCAATAGAGCTGGGGGTGCCCCTGGGACTGAGGACACCACCAAATTATTAAGACAGATGGTTGGCTCAGCCTTAGAAACGTCCCGATGCATTTCAGTGATTTCGTCTCAGAGAGGCCCCTTCCTCAGCGGATTCTAGAACGTCTCTAAGGGGGCTCTTCTTCATGGGAGGCACTCGGCGTAGTCAGAGGGGATGTAGCTGCCAAAGGAGGTTTCCAGCTGCCTCAGGACTCTCCAAACCAAAGGACACCGTAACCAGCTCAGTGGATCCGAGACCAGAGCAGCGACTGAGATGCTGCTAGCAGAGTGTGTAACGCACACGTGTGGGAGAGACTCGTGGGGCCGCAGGGATCGGGAGAGGAGACAGGGGTGTGGGTGTGGGTGTCGGAGGAAGTCCACGGTAGGGGTGCGGGGTTAGGAGAGAAGCAGAAGGTGTAGGGGGCTGAAGGTCCAATACACTGGGGTTTGGGCAGAAGGTGAGACCGTTCACTTAAAAATACGTCTCCCTGTTATTTGACTTGTGACAATGAGCACGTATTGTTCGTGTCATTAAAATAGAGATGACAAGTCTCCCTCTCCCTTTTTCCTCTTATTCCCCTTGCTTCCTACCTCCTGTCCCCACTGCTACCTCCATCCCTCTCTGTCTCTCTCTCTCTCACACACACCAGATTGAGAAGCAGCCCCATGAGAGGCTCTGATACCACCTCCACCCGCTGGCAGCATGACAATGAGGTGCCTGTCGGGCCCTCGCTGAGCCCATTTGATAGGAAGGAGTCTGAAGGCCGAGGCTCAGGCGGGCAGCAGACGCCTGAAGCGGGAGGCCCTGCAATCACGCTTTTCTGTTGCTACGAGCTGCCGTGTCTCTCCTCAGGAGACGATATTGGACGTGGCTGTCCTTGGCGATTTGCCTGGTGGTCTCCCGACCACAGCCCGGGAGGGAAGTGTCCAGAGCCAAGAGACAAAGCCCAGCCTCTCTGGACTGTGACAGATTTTCCAAGGGCAGCTGACGTCCTGGACAGGTGCCAGCACCTGGCCTTCCCTCTTGAAACCCTGCCCTTTCCAACACGCTGGGTCACAACCCGGGCGCCCAGCAGAGAGGACGTAGCCTGGCCCAGTTCACGAGAGGAGGCGGCTCACAGCTCCAGGCCTGCGTCCCCGGCCCAGCACCAGGACCTTCGGAGGCACATCTCGCCATCTCTCCACCAGCCCGACAGCGGCTCTGGCCTCAGTGACTAACCAGCAGCAGGCAGCTTTGTGCAGGTTTGGACCAAAGGGCGGTCTGCAGCGAAGCCTTCAAAGACCAGGGCCACATCACAGCGCGTGGGGACGTGCTCTTTGATCACGGCCTCTCGCTCTCCGGTTCCAGTAGAGACCAGCGGGCTTTGCTGCCCAAGGGTCTCGTGGACCCTCTGATGCCTCTCGCTTTCTTTGCTCTCTCTTCCTCTTTCTCGCCCTTCCTTCCTTTTATCCCCAGACATTGGGGGCACGCCTGCTACGTTCCAGGACTTGTAAGAGGTGGACAAAGGAGACGCCCACCTGCGCAGCTTCTGGTCTGCTGGCCAGACATGAAATGCGCCCGCCGACCACCACGCCGCACGTTAGAGAAGAAGCCGTCAGGGGGACCACACGTCAGCGGGATGGGACTGTGACCCGGGCTCTGAACAAGCGCAAGGTGTGACCTAACACCACAGAGCAACCTTGTTGTGCTCCTCACTGTGTATTTGCATTTATTCAGTGTGTGTGTGAGGGGGCAGGTGTTCCATCCCGGATACGTATACTTGGACACATCCACGTTCAATAACACTGAGACCCCATTCGTGCTTGGACTCCAAAGTCCCAGGCAACAGTCAAAGCTCTCGACGTCATTTAGAGGTGCAACTACTGCCCCTCTGCGTAGCCAGGGCCGGCTGCCGGGGGCCTTCTGCCTGCTGTCCTCTGGGGAGGGGTCAAGGGATGGGTTTGGCTCCCGCCCTCTTCCCCCACCTCTCTCAGTCCTCTGGTTAGGACCCTGCAGAGCAAGGGCGTCCAACCAGGTGGGCCACATGGGAAGAATTGTCTTGGGCCACATAGAAGACACACTAACACTAACAATAGCTGATGAGCTAAAAATAAGAGAAGGTTGCACAAAAATCTCATGTTTTAAGAGTTGGTGTCGGGCCGCCTTCAAAGCCGTTCTGGGCTGCGGTTGGACGTGCTTGTTCTAGAACCAGGTAGGAGCGGGAGGAGCAGTGAATGAGGCTGAAAAGTCAGCCGGGATGGACTCATCACGGCTGACATGAGCTGTCAGAACTTGGCCGTCTCAGGTTCGGGGCCCTGGCCGGGAGGTTAGAGCAGTGAGAGTTTAATTCTGGCTGGGAGACCCTGGATGTGAACTTGGGGACGTGGGGACTTCCACGTGGCGGGGGAAGCAGGTCACTGTGAGAGTGCATAATTGGCCCTGTGCATTGCCAGTTGGGGGCTGAGGACCCGCGGCTGCTGGCGTGCGCAGATGGGGTCCTGCCGAGGCTGCAATAAGACCACCTCTGCTGTCCCTGTCCCCACAGCTACCCCGATGCTCTGGGATTTGGCCAAATGCAGAACCAGTGCTGGCAACCTGGACAAGCTTCCTATTTTCCAAATGTTATGGCTGTGGAGCCAGAGTTCTGATCCTCTTCCGTGTTTTAGCGGTTCTCCGGGCTTTTAAGAAGCGGGGTGCATGGGGGTTGAATGACCTCATCTCTGAGGACCTGAGGAAGCACATGCTCATTGGACCGCAACTCAGGATCCGGGGTTTCCACTCAGAAGCCCGAACGCCCGTGTCTGAGGCTGAGCTCAGTGAGCAGGGTGGGGAGGACCCTCCGTTTTCTGCAGGGGATTGTAACCTGGGCAATTTGGACTTTCTTGGGACTTTAACTCACAGGGGCCAACTACTTTGATTTTGGATTTCAATCTCTCTGGGATCCTAATCTCTAAATGTTCCCTCGGAATCTGATAATGGGAAGGGTTGAGCTCCAAATTTGGGACATCTTATTTTGGCATCTATTATTGAAGAACGTCCATGCATGTTTTATTAGCTCTCCACGCGTTTTCGTATTGAAGTAGCTTCCCACTGCTATCAACTCTCATCGCAGAACCTCTGCTGCATTTCCTGGGCCAGGCAGCTGGATGGAAATTTGGATGGGAAGCAGCCTTCGGTGCAGCCGAGACTCAGAGTGGGTTGAATTACTGTCCTGCTCTGATCCATTTCAGGGCCTCGTGGGAGCAAAATCCACTGTGTGACCGTGGTCCCAGGAAGAAGCAGAAGTCAGAGCTGGCTGAGCCTAGTGTTTTAGGAGGTCAGGTCAATTCAGGGGGCTGTGGTAGACAGTCCTTCGGGCCAGACCCCAGCCACACCTTCCCACGGACCGTTTCCAGTCATAAAGGTGATTGAGGCCGGCTCTCTGCTTCTGTGGCTCGTGGTCTAGTGTGGAAGCGCTTCCGGGATCAGGGAGGGAGAAAGCTGTTACACGTGTAGGCCTTCCAAGCTGAGAAGTCGCCCTTTCAGGCCAATCGTCCAGAGATTTCTCAGCCGTGAACTAACAGATTTCTTTTGGAATGAGTCACGCACTTCCAATTTTCCACTTCAGAAACACTCACTTCAGCAGAAGTCACTTTGCAGCAAATGAAAGAGGGAATTTCCCAAGGGAAGGAGGGGTCGGGAGGGCGTGATGCAGTGCCACCTATTTGTCCACACAATGCCATCACCAGGTGGTCTTTTTGATATCTGACGGCCCAGACGTCGGTGGTTTGCAAAATGCTCACAATTAAGACGCGCTCTGACTGGCTAAACTGCATCCTGCTGCCCAGACGGGCCCGTCTCTGAGAGAGACGGTGAGGGGGTCCGACTCACGGAAGAGCCGGAGGGGTGGGCTGGGCTGTGTTGTGGGCTAAGGGGATCATTTTCTGAGACCGCTCCCCACCTCAGGCACCCCGCCCCAGCCCGGCTCCACACACACACACACACCATCCCTACGGCCTGCCCTTTCGTCACCGTTATGACCATGATGGACACTGGGCTAAGGGCTGGGCACTGGCCTTAGCCCTTCTCGTGCATCGTCTGTCAGGTAGACACACCGTCATTACCCCCCTCCCCATTTCTGATGGGTAAACTAAGGAAGTGAAGTCAATGAATGGTAAAGACAGAGTCCCACGGGGCCCGGTGTGACTCCAGAATCTATGCCCTTGGCGAGGACACCATCCAGTGCAGATGGCTAGCGGTTTCTTCTTGGAAGCCTTCTTTATCTAGTCATCTATCAAATGACACTTTGGTTGCATCCACGACTTGCCACCGTGAACAGTGCAGACTCTGTTTTAATGACTTAATATGTATTGATTTAATCCTTCCTCCAATCCTGTGAGTCAAGAATTATTATCCCCACTTAACAGATGAGGAAACCGAGACTCGGCGTGCTGAGTAGCCTGCCGACATCACGTTGCTGGTACCCAAAGAGTCTGCGAGTTGAGCCCGGCGGTCCAGGTGCGGCATCTGCATTTATCCATCGCAGTAAGGCCTGACGGGGCTGGACAGCCACCTGCCTGTAAAAGGTGGTTTAACCACCGACCGTGTTAGAACACGTCTGTGAACTCTTCGACAGCTGCCCGTCCAAAGCCACTGCTGGGGCTCCTCCCGTCGGAAGTCCTGGGGGGGTTGGAGGCTGCCTTCAAGATTCAGGCTGAGGCAACTGTGCCGCTGTGTGATTGCCAAGGATTAGAACAGGCCTCTCGCCTCAGCTGGTCTCTCTTGGGACACGTCCCCTGGGCACCTTCAGAAGCTACGTGAGAGCCCCGGCCACCCTGACGTGGCCATGGGGAGAGGAGAAAGGCGGGAGGGAGGGAAAGAAAGGGAGGAAGAGAAGAAGAGGAAAAGAGGAAGGGACAGAGCAAAGAGAATGAGGGAAGGAACACGAGGGCGAAATGGAAGACAGGAGAGGAAGGCAAATGTAGCGGGGCGAAGGGACTCCGTCTTTCCCTGGCGCGTCTGTCTCGGCTGCGTTGGGAGCCAGGTGGCCGGAGGCTCCGGGCCTGGCCCTCACCCACCGCCCTTGTGCCAGCGCCGGCCTTGCACACACAGAGCTCCTGGGCGCCTTAAATAGCTCTGAACGGTGCTGAGTGGTGGATAAACATTTGCTTCACAGCTCACAAAGCAGGGCTGCTGGCTACCGGCGGGTTGGATGTAATGAGTTCCACTCTGGGCCCCGGGGAACAGTTAGATAGTTCTTGGCCCATGCTGCCAGTTAGGCTGGTTCTGGGGGTGGAGAAAACACACAGCACTCCTCGCTTCCTCACCCTCCCTGTCCAGAGCTGGGGATCCCCGCAGGCCACACTGCTCCGTCCTCCCGGGATGACACTGGGGAGCAGGGTCCCCCAGGCTGGGGGTGCTCAGAGCAGTGTCTGAGTGACCTCCTTTCTCTGCATTCTCAGGAAACGCGCTGGTCTCGTGAGCGGTGCGGACCGCAGCCCCGCGCGGGAGCTGAGAACCGCAGGCCGCGTCTGCTGGCTCCCTTCCGCCTTCTGCCTCAGCTGTGGCTCTTGATTCTGGAAAGAGGGGGCACCGTGACCACCGCTTTCGACCATCCACAGCATGCCCAGCACCCCTGCTCGTGGGGGGCTCAGGCAGCTACCGGGCGACCAGGAGCCCCAGTGCCCTGGGGCCACAGTTCCTATCACAGTGGGGCCGGGAGGGGGTGGGGGACGGGGGCCGATCATCCTCTCTCTCCTCCCCTTCCTTTCCAACCCTGCGCGTCAGGACAACGGGACATGCGGCCAGAAGGAGCCGAGGCCGCTGATATGATGAATACACGGTCATTACTTTCTTGGCCTTTCAGCGCTTCCTCTGTGGCTATTAATAGTCATTAGTGCCCCGCTGCTTTGCCGGGACGGAGCTGGCAGTCTGAGCACCAGGACGGTTACCGCCCTCGCTCGCCACACGCCTCCCCCACCCCCGCCCTCATGCCCCCACCCACACAGCCTCATTTGCTTCAGAACTTCAGGAAGGAAGTGAACTAGGTAGACACGTAGAAGTGAGGAAAACACATCCAAGAGGAAGTGATTCGTTTTTCAGCCACATGGGTTGTTGAGTTGACTTAGACACTTAGGACGGGGCTCTCAGTCTTAGAGGCTTGTTGCTTCCCTAGACTCCAGGAGAGAGTCATCATGGAAGTGTTTATCCTTTTATTTAAAGCCCCTGGGGCGGGAGAAATTGCCCAAGATGTTCAGAGGCCGACTCGATGCCCCCACGAATGCAAGCGGTGTGGGAAGAACGGGACAAACCCGGTGTACACGGCAGAAGTTTACGCGGAAGGTGGGCTTCCTCGGGTCCTAGCGGCCTGGTGGGCTGACCCAGTGTGACCTTGCATGGAGACAGGGCTTAACAGCAGGCTCTACGTCCTGGACTGTAGGAGCTGATGAAAGGGTGCAACCTTTAGGTGAGGAGACTCAACTTGTAGGGAACTGTGTGATGTTGAGCAAGCGGCATACCCTCTCTGCGCCTCCATTTTCTCATCCGAGAACAACATTGCTAGAACAGGACAGTATACGATAAATAATCACTAGTAGCCCTCAAGGAGAGGCGTGCTGAGCTGCTCGAACCAGTTCGGGAGCCAATGGTACTCATCTCTTCCTAAATCTGCGTTCGGTGACGTCACATCAGTAGCTGGACGTGCAGTGGGAGACTTTACACCACGGAAACTGGCAGCTGCTACAGAGCGGGCCTTGGATTTCTTCCTTGGGAGCGCTGATGGCCGGTCACTGTCCCATTTCAGCGTCTGGGACTGTTGAGTCCTGAACGCCGCCAGCCAGCGCGTTGCGTGGCCTGTGTGCACGAGAAGCTGCTCACTTCTGGCAGGGATCGTCCGCATCTCCTCCAGGCCCCCTGAGAAAGCTGCAGCTCCCTCCTCCACTCCGCACCAGGAGGCGATTGCCGACGAAGTTGATTGCAGCCCAAATCCAGGTATCAATTCAAAATGTTTCTGCCTCCGACCAGTGCGTGCGATCCATCAGTAATGTAATCCTCTGCTGGTAGGACACGAAAACCAAGCCCCGCCTCGCCGCTTAACCACAGCATCGTTAGTCTTAGGATAAACTCTAAGTGGATGCAGAGAGCAAACAGCGGGGAATGAGGGCAGATAACTAGCAGTCCGTGGTGGTGAATGACAAGCCCTGGCTCATTCCGTTCCCTCTCAAGTGGAACACCATCCATCTCGTGGTGGACGCTCTAGGTTCTGAGACGAGTAGAACACCAGGAACGGAGACTTCGGCAGGGACCGCTGGCCAGTTTCCCGGGAGAAGGAGATGAGACCAATACCCTTTCTGCCGTGTCCTATCCTGCACCCCGGTTTACAAGGGTGAGTAAGGCCAGGGGTCCTCGGACAGGGAAGTCTCCATCTTTCCCATGTTGCACAGGGCTGGTCTGAATGGCGAGAAGAAGGCCATGCTTCTGACTGATGGAGAAAGAGCAAAGGGGCGAGCACCCTTTTTATTTTTTTAAAGATTTACTTTTATTGTTTTTGACAGAGAGAGAAAGGGGAGGGCCCAGAGTCATCTCCATAGTTGCACGTCATCCGTTTTCAACATAGTTTCATTCCACACAGGTGGGCGGGGGCTGTGCAGGGCAGGAACCGGGTAGGGGGCCTCCCTCATGGGAAGCTCACCCCAGTTCAGCATATGGATCCACATGGGCTGGGACCAGCACCCCCAGATCACCTCCTTGTTTGATTTCAGGGAGTCACTTACCGTAGTCCTGTCTGTCCCATATCATGACCCCTCATCCGTGAACCTGCCATGGTGACTATAATCCCAACCCTTGCTAGCACCCCATTACATTAAGGTAGTATGTGCAGAAGAGTTGCACATCCCTGTCCCGACACAACGGGACACCATCCGCACACACAGTAGGTGTTCAACGTCTATTTGTTACCTGGAGAAATGAACAGGTAGAGGCATACAACATGACTGGTAAATTTTGAGGGAGGAAGAGGCGTGTGAAAGTGGTGAGAGGCGAGGCGGTGAAGTGTGAAATGCACATCATAGCAGGGGACCTCGCTTTGGGGGCCAGGAGGCCGGGCTAAGGGGTGCATAATGAAGACTGGTGGCATTGGAAGGAGAAGTAGGAGTCCGAAAGTTAATACCCACTTCCTTTCCGATCTCGCCCGGGGCCACCCCCGGCCCCGGGTTGTTGCTAAGTCTGTTGAGGGCACTCACCCGGAAGCCCGCCTCCCTCCTAACTGGAGCGCAAGGCGGGGTGGATGGGTCGGCTGGTGGTGACTCCCACAGCTCACGACAAGTCCCTGAGGCTCTGCTGTGGGCCACTGCCATCCGTGGGCCAGGGAGCCAAGAAGCGACAGATTCCTTCGGACTAATGACTTAATGAAGTGTGACTCGTGTGTGATGGAAGCTGGCTGGGCAGAAAGCCAAAGTAGCAGGTGACTTGGTCACGCCATTGATGAGAGAGTGAGTTGGGCCTCTTATTTCACCAAATCAACCAGCCCTTTGGGGTCACCTGGAAACTCCTGGAAGCAACTGACCGTGCTCCGGTGCAGGAAGACACTGGTGACTGAGTTAAGACCCATCGATATAGTGACAAATATACGTACTGGTTAATGCAGCCCATCCGGCGGCTCCGTGTAGCCACAACTCTAGCGATACCAGGTATCTGAGGTCACATAGTCCAAGCCACGTTTATTGCATCTGGTTGTTGTGAGCAGGGTGCTGACACAGCTTGGCGGGTGTGTAGGACAGCTGATGAATGTATTTCTCACCTAGGCCGTTTGGAGCGAGGACAAGATAGTCTTCCTTCTGCCAGCTCCTCCCCAGCAGTCCTCACAGCCTTTCCCAGACAGCACGGACCCAGGCCGAGGAGACGGGCACAGGTGGGCGCTCGGGGGTCAGGACAGGTGAGGCGCGAGCCGCCGTCACGTTCTGTTCACCGAGGCGGGGTCTACGGGAGGGGTGAGTTCGGTGACAGAGCCCGGGCCTTACCCGCTTGGGACGTTTGCTCTTTGGGGCGGCTGGTTTGTCAGCGTGAGATGGGGTTTGCTCTCCTTCCTCTTCCGCGTTCCCTGACTCCTTTCCTCCCTTCAGTTACTGCGCCTGACGTTGTACTCGAGGCCATAGAGGGTCAGAGGTGACGTCGCTGAAGCCCTACCCGGAAGGACCTGGTCACGCTCGACTTGAGAAGGAAGGCGAGCTCGAAAGTAACTATATTGCAAAAAAATTAAAATTAATAATAGTCACTAATTAAGAGAACGAAGCTAGAAACCAGAAGAGGTTAGGTGTTGGGGAGTCAGGGACGGCGACGGCTGCTCCTCTGGTTTCCATAGAGGAAGCGGCGCGTGGGCTTGGAAGGATGGGTGAGATTAGGGCTGTTGCTGCACACAGGGAAGTGCGGGGTGCGGGGAACGTGTCAAATTATAGTCGGGGGGGTGATAAAAAGGCATAAAGGAAGAAAATCCTTGGACGCCAGGGTGAGGGTTGGCCATTGATTGGGAGCCAGTGAGGATTTGTTAGCAGCTGAGTGATACCGAGTCTGATCTTGAGGAGGAATCACAGGCAGTGGAGGTAAAAGTTCGTGGAATATGAGACAGTCTCGAGATGGCAATTCCGAACTTGAACTCGGGCCATGATGGGGAGGAGACAGCGAGGGGAGAACATTGTGCAGCACGTCTGGTTAGGACACAGCACATTAGAAGGGGGGCGAAGAGCTGAGGATCACTCTGCGGGCTTGTACTTTGGTCCTTGCGGACTTGGGGGCGCTGGCGTCTGTCTCCCCTTGACCCGGCCGAATGTGCACAGCTGGCGTGGGCCGTTCCACGTGGCCTCCGACTCACCGGGCACAGTGCCTGCACCTCCCCTCAGGGGTTCCCTGCACTCCCGTCCATGTTGTACCCATTTGAGGGCCTCCCCCAAACCCGCAGAGCTTGATGGGCCTGCCCACGGGACAGCCTACGTGAGCAGGAGAAGCGCCCTGGGCAACTCTCGACCCATCGGGAAGGAGACTGATGCTGCCCCTGCGGTCCTTCGGGAGAACAGGTGGAAAGCGGCCCCGGCCGGTTCTCAGGAGGCCCCAGTGGGATGGAGTCTGCACTGGCCACAGCCCGGACCCTGAGTGCTCCCTTCCCCTGGGGGGCTCCTCCCCCAGCTCTGTCCCCTCTCTCTGCTCCCTGGATCACCCCCGTGCCCATCCCTTGTCTCAGGCTTTGCTGTTGGGATGAGCCAAGACAGCCACACCACATAAAAAGTGGGCAGTGATATTCAGGGGGCACGCTTCCTAAGACGACAGAAATGAGCCCAGGACTCTGGGGACAGGAGGGCCTTTCAGATGCGGATTTAGGGTTCACGGCACGAGCAAGGGCATTGGAATTAGGGAAGTGGATGCAACTGTGCAGGGAGGGAATGTGGACGGAGGGGAGAAGAGGGAAAGATACCCGGCCGCGGGGATTTCTCCGTCTGGTATATGGGGGAGAATCAGGAACAACCCAAGTCCAGGGGACGAGTAGGAGGGGACTGTGGGTGGCTGCAGCAAACGTGAAAGTATCCCCAGCGTGGCCCATGTTGCAGAGGCCGCAGGAGAACGTGGCATTTCGGAAACCCTCCAGGACCTCAGGAGATGGGTGTCCGGTGACGACAGAGAGAGCCAGCGCCAGGAACAAGGAGGTCAGGAGCGGAGGCCCTGGGTGTACACAGCAGGCTCCTGTCCCCAGCGCCTGGAAAGGCTTTAAATGATGCCAACATCTCCCACTGCCACTGAATGGGAATCTCCAGAAACGGGGACATCTGTGTCAATTAGACGGAGGGGAAGGGCGGAACAGTGGAAGTTTGCTAGCCTGAGGCAGCGAGGTAAGGAGGGGTCCGCCTTTAAGAGCAAAAGACACGTGGAGATCCACCCCACGCAGGAGAAATGGAGCCAGTGGAGAGGAAGGTGTTGTGAAAATGAAAGGGAATACCGCATGGAGAAGAGCTCAGAGGACAAAGGGTCAAACACACAAGTGGGGTCACGAGAGTTTTGTTCTAATAATAGAGGACTCATTCGCTCAGCCGTCCTCCAGGCGTGGATTGGGTTCTTCCTGCGTCGGGCTCCATGCTGGGGCGCTGGGCGTGCAGAGAAGGGCCAGGCGGAGCACCTCCCTCTAGACGTGAGAGAGGTGGGAGCAACAGCCCCTACAGAAACCCTTAGGCTCTAGACTGGAAGCGTTCATGGCATCGGGGAAGCCGGATGGCTCGGCGGGTTGAGTGCTCGCTTTACAGCCTCAGGGACTGAGGATCAAGTCCTGGCCCCGGACCGTGCAGACCCATATGATGAGCTGGGGTGTGCCCCACTTCAGTTCTTGCCGGGGCCCATGCGGGAGGCCCCCGGCCCGGTTCCTGCCCTGCGCAGCCCCGCGCCCACCTGTGGAGTGAAACTAGGGGAAACTAATGATGCACAACTATGGAGTCTGCTCTGGGCCCTCCCCCTTTCTGTCTGTCTCTCTGGAAGGAAGAAAGGAAGGAAGGAAGGAAAGAAAGAAGTGTTCGTGGCATCAAGAGAAAGGGGTGCCGCTGTTTTGAATAGCACCTTGAGCCACCAGCCGGCTGGGCGACTAAGGAGTTGGCATCCCAGGGCCTCTGCTTTATTATTTGGGACCAATACCCCACCCCCACTGAG
The DNA here is from genome assembly GCA_004027555.1 of Craseonycteris thonglongyai. Taxonomy (NCBI): domain Eukaryota; kingdom Metazoa; phylum Chordata; class Mammalia; order Chiroptera; family Craseonycteridae; genus Craseonycteris; species Craseonycteris thonglongyai. Next base: position 15,602 of record PVKE010010738.1, on the reverse strand, counting down.
CTGCTCCACCAACCAAGTGAGAAGGGAACTGGGCTCCAATGCTGAGCCCAGTGACGAGCGTGTGGTGTCCTGAGTGTCGTTTCCTGATGTTTGGGGGGAACCTACAATACAAGGATACTACAGAGGACCAAGTAAAGCCATTCTGTTCAGATTAGCTTCGGAGCTGAGGGAGGGACAAGGGAGCTACGGGAAGATTCAGTAATCATTCGAGTCAAGAGCCGGGGAGTTGAAAATAAGTCAGATGGCTCTGGTCTTAACAATAAATAGAAAACACGGTGGTGCTTTGAGGGGTGTGAGGGCTGAACGGTGTCCTCCCCAAACGCATATGTTAACGGCCTCACCTTTTGGAGCCAGGGCCTTCAAGGAGGTCATGACGCTGAAAGCGGCGGCCCCGTGGGCGGGCCCGAAACCCGTATGCCTGGAGCCCTCGTGAGAAGAGATTAGACACAGACACGCTCAGGAAGCCATGGAGCGAGGCGTGCAAGGGCACCCACGCTGCCCACGCCTGGACCTTAGACCACCAGTCTCCAGACTGTGCAGACATAGAGTTCTGTGGTTTAAGCCGCCCGGTGGTGGTAATTGTTACAGCCACGTTCACAGACAAATGCATTAAGTGCGAGGGGACAGCAACCAATTTGAGAGCTTGGGGACAATGCGCATGTATTGGAAGAGCCGCGGCGGGGAAGTCAATTAAGGTGGAATAAATAGGCTCCTGAATGGAAGAGCGTGCGCTTGACTAAAGGTGAGTCCGTGGTGTTTTTTCCTCTGTAACATTCTGTAAGATGGCGACATTGGACATAAACCGGGCTGTGTCTGGGGGTGGCACCAGGGGACCTGTGCGTCAGGAGGGTGGGGACATCCAGAGTGACCATGAGCAGGTAAAAAGGCCACCCTAGCCAGTGGGGACAAATGGGCTGGGAGACTAGAGAGGATTTGGGACTGGGAGTTCCAGGATGGGAGTTCCGGGATGGGAGTTCCGGGATGGGAGGACTCCGGGATGGGAGGACTCCGGGATGGGAGGACTCTGGGATGGGAGGATTCCGGGATGGGAGTTCCAGGTGGGAGTTCTGGGATGGGAGTTCAGGGATGGGAATTCCAGGATGGGAGGACTCCGGGACGGGAGGACTCCAGGACAGGAGGATTCTGGAGTGGGAGGACCTGGGATGGGAGGACTCCGGGATGGGAGTTCCGGGATGGGAGGACTCCGGGATGGGAGGACTTCGGGATGGGAGGACTCCGGGATGGGAGGACTTCAGGATGGGAGGATTTTGGGATGGGAGGACTCCGGGATGGGAGTTCCAGGTGGGAGTTCCAGGTGGGAGTTCTGGGATGGGAGTTCAGGGATGGGAATTCCAGGATGGGAGGACTCCGGGACGGGAGGACTCCAGGACAGGAGGATTCCAGAGTGGGAGGACCCGGATGGGAGGATTTCGGGATGGGAAAAGAACTGAGTAACTAAAGGGGAGGCGGTAGGAAGAAGGGAAGAACACAGCTTGTGTTCACAAAGGGCAGGGGGCCTGGAGGTGTGCTCGCCGGTCAAAGCAGCGGGCAGAACTTTGTCACGTCCCGTGGGGGCTGGGTTGTACCCAGCAGTGGAGCTACCACGTGGATGGTCAGGGCCCAGGTGTTGTCTGGCTTCTGGGGGGTCCACGTCTTCACAGCAGGGTTCTTCCACCAGATGTGAAGTCCAGGCTCTCGGACCCCCCTTGTCTGCGTGGGTGGGCGTGGCCTCTATGGAGGGATGAGTCATGAGGCCGTGGACCCCTAACGTCTGACCTAAAATGCTGCTGCTGCTGCTGCTGCTGCTGCTGGGGAGCTAGACCCGTCTCTTCATGCCTAGTGCAGGGCCCTGCACCACCTGCTTGCGGTGCCCAGTGCCCGGTGCTAAGGGTACTGGAGGGATGGTGTGGAAGGGTCCCGTTCCCCACGGCTCTCCAGAATGAAGCCTGTCAATCAGCAGAACCCTGTGACCCAGTGTAGACCGAGGAGGGTCCACGCCACATGGCCGGGTTCCCCCGTCGACGCTGAGGTCACACAATCTTCCCGCAGCGCCTGGAGCAGCGTAGAGATGTCTCAGGAGATCGCTAGCCCGGCCCCACTCGCTGCCAGACCTCTGCTTAGCTGAACTTCCGAACCAGCCGTAAAGATGTTCACAGACTCCCGCTTCTCCTGCAATCGCCCGTGGTGCCTACACCTCGCAGAGAGCCCGGCCCTGAGGAGGTTGCGGTCAAGGTTTGGCTGCGTGACTGAGGGCTGACTTAGCAAGTCTTCGGAGCCGGGGCGTCCTCTGTCCTTACGTCCTGCCGCGCTCGGATTCCTCATCCTAGGCTTAGCTGGCAGCTCCCCGCAGCAGCCCGGCTCAGCCTAGACGCCAAAACACACTGGCTTGTCTCACCTGTGGACAGGTGCGCGGCCAGTCATTTGTTACCAACGCCAAAGCACCGAGGAACCTGTGAGGGAGACTCCCGAAAGGCATGGGCTATGAAGCAGGGTCTCCAGAAATTGTCTCCCACCATGTGCTATGGGATCCCCATAAAATGGTCCTGAGGACAAAACCACATTATCAGAGGTCAAGGTTTTTACTTGGAAAATAGACAAGATACAAAAGGCTGCTCATCGGAGGGTCTCGCTGGCGGTGCTGGCATTGCGGTCTGCTCTCTTAGTGGGGGATCGGCAGGGGGTCTGGCGGGGAGGAGTTCAAAGCTGGATCGCAGATATGCATGGACCCTCCTTGACGGCAGTGGGTAGGTTCCAAATAGGTCATTTCCATCCAAGTGTCCTGATCAGGGGTTGGGGAACAAGTACGAGGCTTACTGTTCCAGCAGGCCTGCCTCAGTGTGCAGCAGATAGACAGCCACCTCCCTAGCTCTCCCCGTGCCAGGCTGCATATCAGCAGATCTGCCCAGTGACTGGCTGCCCAGTTCACTCCCTTGGGGCATATTAATTGGCTGAGTGGGTCTCTGAGGACCTGTCCCCATTAGCATGAGAGTGATTCCTTAAAGTTGCCCAAACATGGCAACGACAGCCGTGTGCTAACAACACGGTACAGGGGACCTCTGAACCATGTCTCCCTCCGTCTCCTCAGCTATTTCAAAGAAAGAGATCATTAACAATTGGGTGCCCTCGGGGTCAGTGCACAGTATACATTGTTACTGTCTTTTAATGGACTTTCCCCAGACAACGTAAAGTGCAGCGTCTGCAGCTGCTCCGGGCAGGCTGAGCCCTGCGGTCTGCGAGACAGCCTAGCTGTCAGTCCCGCTCGCGCGGATCTGTGCGGGGCCCACGGATCTGGCCTCTGGCCGGGAGAGGGGAGGATGGGAGGTGGGTTGAGGGGGAGGGGGCGCCCTCGGAGGCCTTTGTTATTGATTGAGCGTGAGAACTGAAAGTGGCAGGCAGGCAGGTGTTGGGGGCTGGCGGGTGGGGGAAGACAGGTGCAGGCAATCGTGGGCTGTGATTAGCGGGGTGCTACAGATGTGGCTGGAGGTGTCAGCTGGCGGTGATTAGCAGAGCGATGCGGAGGGGTGGGACATCAGATGGCGTTTCAGAGCCGGATGTGGGAGGCCAGTTGAGCCCCTTCCCTGGCTTCCATACCCCTCCAGACGCTTTCTGCTCTCACCTTCTCCTCCTAGCCACCCACCCACCCTCCTACATTCCTGCCCAGGAGAGGCGCCCAGATAGGAAGACCACTCTCCCCCCAGTCTTCAGTCTTTCGGCCAATTTCCGGAATGATCTCACAGATGAGCAGCCATGGGCACCAGGCAAGACCGAACCTGCATGAATGCATGCCACCGTGTTCATGCATTCCCCTGAGACCCGCACCTGGTGGCAGAGGACATATATGGCCTTTTATCTACTTGGCCTGCCCCCCCACACACTTCTATAACCTGCTCACATTTATACACATATGTGCTTTTATTGAACTATGATGCACATGAAAAGTAAACATGCTCCTGGAACTCCTATGCGAACAAGAAATAGAAAATTCACAGCACCCCGGAAGCTGCCCTGAATTCCCCCGCTTCTCCCCAGAAGTGGCCACTTGAGGTCCATCACCACAGATTCATTTTATACTAATGGTCCCATACACGATGCACAACATGTATCTAGCTCTCTCTGCGCAACAGCAGGTGTGCATACAGCAGTCCGCTCCTGTTCTGTGCTGTATACTATTCCACTGTAAGACTCATCCACAATCATCCATTGGTGCTTGGGTTATTTCTGGATTTGGGTTATCATGCATAATGATGTCCTCATAATGATGTTATCATGTCTAATGATGTTCCGAACAGGCCTTTGTATTGTTTCTTCGAATCATTCGGTACAGCCATGTTCAGTTACAGCAGGAACTGTTCAGCCAAAGGGGTTTTACGAACCAAGTGTGCCATGCTTTGACGTCGTCACAGGACTAGCCTGCCCACACCAGAGGCCCAGGAGCTCCCAGGAAACCAGCCACCACCCACAGCCAGCTGTCCCAGGCTTTCTGTTGGACCCTCTGCTGCCCCCCTTCCAACACTGGGTTCCCTCTACATATCCTCTTCCATCTTGGTTCTTACGCACTCTGGCTCCCTGTCACCTTTTCAGGCAACCCTCGTTTCAGGGACCCCTTGGGACGGGCCTCCGTGACTCACTGACCAGTTGTTCTGCCCACTTAAACTCCTGACTACGTTCCCACCTCGGTTCCGCAGAGTTCCTGTTTGGGCTCCACAGAATTCGTGCAGGCCAGCCCACCACCCGGCCTGTCAGAGAGGGAGGGTGGTCCGGGTACAGCTCGTCATCCTGAGCAGGGAAGCCAGCGAACTGCACGACAGGCCCAGCAATGCGACTGGCATTTCTCGTGGTTCATGGTCCGGCATTGTCCGGAGTTAATGGCTGTTTACCAAATTTCAGGGTGCCCAGCCCTGTGAGCCTCACAGTGTCCTGACCACGCTTCCTCGATATGGTGAGTGTGTGTGCGTGTCTGTGTCTGTGTATGTGCATACATGCATGTGTGTGTATACATGCATGTGTTCGCATGTGTGTGTGCATGCCTGCATGTGTGTGAGACGTGTCTCGTGTCTCCCAGAGCCTATGATTCCCGTGTCTGCAATGAAGTGCTCTGCGTCATATGGCTGGTGGCACGTGCTGAGTCAGCCAGCTCTGCTCCCCACCCCACTGCAGTGGAGGGGACAGCAGCCACCACACTTGGCACCTTGGGCTGCGTCCTTGTGACTGGGAGTCATCTGCGGCGTGAGTCAGATCCGTAAAGAAAACAAGTCAGTGGGAAAAGCAAGTCCGCTAACCTGGCTTTTTGGCACCGCGGGAAGAAAGCAGCCCGTTGTTTGGTGACATTCCTGTTACCAGCTGGTCACTGGGACCTCACTGAGACCCTGTTGACTCACACAACTACTCCGCACAGTTTTGACCCAGACTCTTGCCGCTACAGCTCCACAACTACCCAGCAAGCTACTCAACAGAGTCCAACCATAAGTTCTTTGTCTCATTAGTAATGTGGTTCTGTCCTCAGGACCATTTTATGGGGATCCCATAGCACATGGTGGGAGACAATTTCAGGAGAGACAGGACTTTGGGGACAACATGCACCTCCTGTGGAATTGCATGTCTGGGTCTGAGTGACTTCAGGCCGCTCTGGCTGTCATCTGGAGCCCGGCCGTGGGAGGTAGACGTGGCGGTCAGATAGACTTGAAAGGTGTAAAATCCAGAGATAATCCTCCTGCATCACACGGACTGAATGTTTTGCTTTCAGCCAAGGTTGTTGCGTGAGTGACCCCACATACACACACTCCTTCCAGCCTTTTGGAGATCATTGGCTCCACTCCCAGATTGTACAGATGAGAGCAGGGAGGCCCGGGCACCTGGAGGGATACACACAGGATTATGTGCGCACGTGCGGGCAGGAAGCGGGTGGTTGCTGGCCCCTGTTCAGCTGCGCCCGCTGTCTCCAGTGACAGTTCTCATGGACCCACACGTGCAGCCACAGTGCAGGAACCTGTGAGGGAGACTCCCGAAAGGCATGGGTTATGAAGCAGGGTCCTCTTCTAAAGAACAGGGAGTTTTGGGGGGCACCTTCCCTGTCTCCCCGTCGCTCATCCCCTGGAAGAGCTCACATGCATCTCCAGAGAACAGCGGGGTCCGGAGAGGGCCGCGGTGGGACGTGGCTTTGGCTGGAATGTGTTTATGACCTGAAGTGTGCTCTAATTGTGCCGGTAGTCCCATAAATGTATTTTATGAAGTTGAGCTCCAGTAAACCTGTCACCTCCATAAGTAACACCCCAGTGACACTGCAGGTAAGCTTGGAACACTGCCGTGAGCCACACTGGGCCATTCGCTTGTGCTCAACATGGTTGTCTGTGCCGTGACGGCGTCTCAGGGGCACAACGCAGGCACAGGCCTTACGGAATTTGGTTCCTCACAGATGCCCTTAGCTCCAAGGACAGCAGAAACAGTGACAAAAGATGGAGACACGAAGGCCAGAGAGCGCTGCATGTTTATGCTTCCTCTAGCCTGCTTGGAGCGGGGCATTACAAGTCTTGGCTTATAGGGAGGCCGGGATAGCTCAGCCGGTTGAGCACTTGCTTTGCAACCATGAGGTCTGGGGATCGAATCCCAGCCCCGACCCGTGCAAAACCATATGCTGACCTGTGGCACAACTGGTAACTGCCAGATGTCAGCAAAGGTTCTCACCTCCCAAGCAAGAGGCCCTCGGTTTGGTTCCCACCCTGCGCAGCCCCACGTCCACCTGTGTGGAAAGAAACTATGTCACAACTGTGCAACTATGGAGGCTGCTCTGGGCCCTCCCTGATTCTCTCTCTTTCTCCTCTCAAACAATAAAAATTAATCTTAAAGAATCTAGGGTTCCATTTCTACTCTTACAAACTGTGCAGCCTGAGGAAACTCACTCAGTGTGCTGGGCCTCACTCCTGCCACCTTGAAAATGGAGACAGCTGTGCCCGCCCCTAGTAAATGTCCCAGAGCTGTGAGCCTGGATGTTGAGTTCATAGGACGAACACCATAGCATTTAAGTGTGTTCTACTATATGGGCTGACACCCACTGGCCACGCCGCAAGGACAACACCCCCACTGTGGAAGGTCCACGATGCACCATCTCCTTCTTCTGGGGAAAGAAAGGAAGGGAGCTAACAGTGTGTCTCCCCAAGAGAAATGTTGAACAAGTTGATATCCAAACACATTGTTGACAGTGAGAGAAGAACTGACCGTGGGTGGTGAGCACACAATGCAACACATGGATGATGTGTTATAGAATTATATACTTGAAACCTACATCATTTTACCAGCCAATGTCACCCCAGTGAATAATATATAAATAAATACACAATCAATACACTGTTAATGAGCCTACATGACTATCTATCTACTTGGGGTGTCTATAGAAGTCTATAAACACAGCACTTAGAGCATTAGGAATTGTTCAGAGATGGCCATGTATAAGAACAATCAGATTCAGTCCCAGCTATTGCACCCCAAAACTAATGCAGGCTACCATTTCTGGGGGAGAGCTGAGTGTCCAGGGGAGGCTGTCTCTGAAGGGATAAATTAGGGCACATTCGCTCTAGGACACAGGGTTGTATTAGTTGTTATTCATCACAGGGAATCCCATTTCAAAGTGCTGAAGAAATAAGGCAACCTTTCTCCGGATTTGATTCCATATTGGTTGGATCTCTCTCCACAGCCTTTTCAGAATATCATTACAAAGCCCCGCCGCCTCTGTTTTTAAAATGAACTAGAGAAGAAACTGAATCTAGTTCAGAAAAGGAGGTTGGGGGACAGCAGTGAACTCACAGGCGCAGGGAAAATGCGTGTGAAGGACAATGACCTAAATTGGGGTCAGGAGACATGAAACCACGAACGTGTTTATGATCTGTGGAGATGGGTTGGAGCATGTATCTTTGCAGCAATTTAAAAAGAAAGCGAGAACTTAATAAGCCACGACGTTTGATGGAATTAGGTAGCACATGAACAGTGAGAAGGAAGATTCAAGCGCTCACCTGCCCCTGCCTGGGCAGCTTACGGATCAGTAAAATCGCAAGCCTGGCATTCCCGCCATGCCTTCCGTCCATGGGTGAGTGGAACTCGGAGGGGCCAGAAGCCGATGGCTGTCATATGCCCCTCTTGCACCTGTTTTTCCAGGACCCTCCAGATGGCTTTGGGTGACTCAATGGCCAGGTAGGTGCAGTAGGTAGTGATTGTAAGTCTCACCTCTCTGCGTGGCTCCCTGATGCAGAATGCCATCTGTCACTGCCCATCTGCAGGCACGCCACCCAGACAGCATCCTCTGGATTGTAAACAGAATGATTCACACGCCCATGGCAGCAGCTAAAAGCTGGGCAGTTCGCGACCCTCAGCTCAACGCCAAGATTCTAAATGGGATGTTGCAACAACAAAGCCGCCGGAAGATTCTGAAACACAATCGTGTCAGCGGGGCGTTCAGAGGGTGGCATAACCTGTAATCGACAAGCACACCCCTTGTCGTCGGTCCCTGGGCACAGTGTCCCTGGGCTCCGCTGGGCCTCCTGATTGCACGGCAGCCGTGTATTGGCACCTGCAAGCAGGGAGCAGGGAGTCCACGGAAAGAGCGCCAGAGCGGCGTCTGATTCCCACAGGCCTTTGCAGCCGCATGATTGGACTGAGTCCCAATCCCGTTTCCGAGCATTCTGACCACAATATGCAGACAATGGCAGATCCTAATGACAAGAATATCGTCTCGCATGTTGGCGGCCTTTAACAGTTTACAAAGTGCTTTCGCATACATTACCGCGGCGAATCCCAGCGGGGAAGAGAGCCTCTCTTCCCCGTTCTCTCGGCAGCTCGATGCCGTGGAAAGAGATCTAGAGCCAGACAGACTTCAGGTCAAATCCTGCAGGGACCCCCACCCGCATCCGTCTGTGCACACCTTGCTTGAGTTCTCTCCATCTCCTTTTTCTTGCCCACAAGCTGGGGAATCGTTTCTATGATTCCTAAGATGAGGTGCATGGTAAGAATAAACGAGCAGGTGTAAGAACGCACAGTGTAGGGCCCGATGCATAAAAGCCCTGGGAAACCATTAGCTTCTATCCACTCACAGATGGAGAGGATGAAGCTTGAGAGGTCAAGGGCACGGCTAGAGCAGCAACTGGTGAAAAGCAGAACCGAGACTTCCCGTATTTTACAAACATTCTTGAGCACCTACTAGAGGCCGGGGCCTCAGGCATAGGGAAGTGGGTCCCACGTCACTGTAGCTCTGGGACTATTCACCGTAGCGTGCAGAGTTTGAAATGCAAATAATAATTAGCACCTTGTGTGACCTGAGAGACAAAACATGTTCAGGGACTGCCCTCCAACCCAGGGTTCATCCAGGCATGTACCCAGGAAATGCGTCTGAAGACGAGGACCCCTCAGAGGAAGCAGCCATAGAGTTAACCCTGCACTAGAATGTCAGCAGGTGGACGCTGCAGCGTGGGGGGAGGGGGGTACGAGGGGACAGCTGGGAGGCGGCAGGGGAGGTCCTAAGGAAGCAGAAGTGAGAAGCATTCGAGAGGCTGCAGGAAACGCTGAACAGCACAGGCCTTTGTCCGGGCCACACTCGAGCGAACCCATTTTACATAAAGAACCAGTGTGGTCAGAGCTGCTGGTTTGAAGCTGGCAGCAATTTGCAAGGTTGGCTGCAGTGAGGAGATAATGGAGGCAGTCGTTCAATGAGAGACACGAGGCTGTGAACTAAGCAAGTGGCAGAGCCGGGGATTTCGAGAGGGGCGGCAGGACAGGCCAATCGAGAGAGAGAGAGAGAGAGAGAGAGAGAGAGAGAGAGAGAGAGAGAGGAGTGGAGCAGGACCTCAGGTCATGAGGATGGAGGGTGAATGGCAGGGCCCTCGCTGATGCAGCAGGGAGCGGGTTTGAAGGGACACACTGATGAATTCATTCGGGCTTGTTGATTCTGAGACCAGTGGACATGGAGGAGATGTTCCGAGGGAGTTAAAGACCTGAGTCTAGAACTTGGGAGACAGGGTGAGAGACGTTGGTTCATGGGTTACTGGCCTGTAGAAGTTGGTTGAAGCTGGACTTAGGCTAAGAAGACAGAGTGGGAAGAAACGAGGGCCATGGAGACTTCTAGGAAATACCCGTGTTTCTGTGCTAGAATGAGGCCGGTCAGAGAGGTGAACGTACCAGGACTATGGGGGTTTAGGAGGCCAAGAGAGACGCATCTTGCGATGGTGCAGGTAGAGAAGGTACCCAAAGCCACAGACTCAGCAAAGACAGGCTGACGCCCACCCACCATGCTGGGCAATGAGAAGGCACTCCGACAAGGTGGCTAACAGAACCTTTAACTTGGTGGAGGTGTTTCTTTATTTTAACTCTGGGCCAGAGTTAGAGAAATACTTTACATTGTGACCTGGGACAAAAGTTTCATGAACAATACTCACTCTCTGATATTTCACTCTGTTCTATTCTATTTTATTCTGCTCTACCCTACTCTACCCTACTCTGTTCTATTCTGGCTGCTGCTTGGTATTCATTAAGTTTATTTTATGACCAAGTAGTGGGTTGCAAGCTGCATTTTGAAAAAATTGTTGAGTTAGATAAATATAATTTCCCACAGAAAAATTACGTGGAATAAAGTATAGGATAGAAGAAAGAACACTGGATTTTGAGTGAATTCACAGCATGACTTGGCTACTTACTGGCTGCGTGACCTTGCATGTGCCCATTAACCTCTATGTGTCTCTTTCAATATCTATAAAATTCAGATAATATATCGGCTGCAAAAGGATCTTGTAGAGATCAAGTGAGATAAAATGTGTGAATGCAAAGTGAGCATGTTTGGGATAGTCCTGGTCAGACTCGGGCTCTTTGCGTCCCGCTCCCAGAAAGAGAAGGGGGTGCGTGGTGTGTCCCAGGGAGTGCGCCCTTTCTTACCTGATTCCTGGACCCCATTTCTTTAGAACATATGGAGAGCCAGCTAGAGCTTTCATTTCCCAGGCTCCCTTGCAACCGGGTGTCGCCCTGTGCTTAAGTTCTGACCCCTGGGATATGAGCCGAGTGACGCATACCACGTCCAGGCCATCCCTCTGCACAAAGCCACTTGCCTCCCACTCTTCTTGGCCTGTTCCTGAAGGTGCGTGTGGCATGTAGTAGTGAGGGCCTCCACCATACAGCCAGAGCAACACCCCAGGCGTTCCTACGGGAACAACACGCAGCTGGAGCAAGCTGGACCCCTCCCCAAGCCCAGACCTCTGCTGGGTCAGATTCCTGCAAGACAGAACTAAGCCTTCGGCACTGTTGAGGCCACCGGTATTTGGGCGTCTGTTAAAGCAGCTGACACAGTCCCCTAACTAGTAGAGAGGCAGAAGGTGGGGGTGGCCAGGAGGGAGTTGAAATTCGGGCTTTGGAGCCGTAGAGATGGGACAGGGGTGGTGATACCGATTCAGATCATGCGAATGAGGACAGTGATTGAAGCCATCAGGGAATGAACTTGCCGAGGAAAACGGAGGAGGGTCAGGGACCAATGATGCCTCCTCTGCTGGGGTTGGGGGAGAAGAAGAGGGACAGTGACCGAGATGGAAATGGAGGCCGATGCGGAATGCTGATGGGTTAAGAAGGAGGGAGCGAACACAGAAGAGCGTAATGGCAGGGCAAAAGGGGACAGTTTTTTCCTAATGAAGAGTGGCCAGCGATGTCAAGTTCTGCAGAGGGGTCAAGAAGGGTACGAGCCCAGCAAAGGCCACACGTGTGGGGGGGACTCAACAATACTTAGGACAGGAAATGATCCAGGGAAGTCCAATTACATTCAAAATAATGTGCTGAAGGAGCCAGGGAGTTTTATAAGAAGATGTAAAGAGTCCAATGTAAAGATTGATTTTTAAAGGGGGGAGGCAAATAATATATGTAGAAACGTCCCCCTCCAGGAGGTGGGATGTAGAACGCTAACAGGGAGAAACATAGTCACTTCAGAGTGGAGACACCGAGCAAATACCCCCCCACCTTACCCAAGGGGTCAAGGTCAACGTCCCCCGTGACAGCCACGTGGACATGACATCCGCCTGTATTAAGTGATGGGAAGGTGAGTCAGTTGTGTGGTCATCTCTCCCCAAAGCCGTAACCCCGGCCCAGACGTGAGGAAAGCATCAGACAAACTCGCATTGAGAGACCTTCTACCAAACGCCTGACCTGCGCCCTTCACAACCGTCAAGGTCGTGAAAAACAGAGAAAGACTGAAACGCGGTGCCAGCCCAGCTAGAAAGGAGATTTGATGACCAAATGCCATGGGGAGCTTTGATGGCACTAAAGGTGTTAATAGACAAACCGGTGGAGTCTGAATCCAGTCTGGAGTTTAGGTTACAGTCACAGTGTACCGATGTTCATCCCTTCGTTTTGACAACTATCCCTAACTCTAGAACGTGTTCAGCTTGGGGAAACCAGCTTATATCCTACTCTCTGTACTTACTGTCTTTGTGACTTGGCTGTGAATGGAAAAGTGTTCCAATGTACAAAGCTTAGTTCATTTTTAAGTGGAAGGCAAGGGCCAAGCTTTGGGGGAGCTGCTGGGAGGAATAAGCAAGTGCAAAATACAAAGTGTCTGGCCCCCACTTCCCTTCCCCTTCCCTCCTTCCTTCTCCCTAAGAAAGCATTTCCCATCGGGGTGCTATGACTCCAGTACAATGGAATGTTCAGTTCCACACTGTGTGGGACATTCCATGCCAAACAGAACAGTTAATGCAACTTTACCTTGCTGGCTCTGCTTGGGTGTGAATTAGTGTGTTTATGAAAATCTCCGTGTTAATGCCTGCTTGTAAATCATTCTGCCGGCTCCCTGTATGAATAACAGCTCCGTTCCCACTCCTCACAGCTGCGAGCCCTTCAAATGACTACAGCTACTCGGGAAGGGGCTGCTTCTCATCGGTGTATCATCTACATTTAAACATCCTAGGCTTTGCTCTGAAGCCACCACCCTCCAAATGGCTCACGCCCGGCGTTCCTGGCTGTGTTTCTTTGCTGGTGACCTCAGGCAGCGTGTCTGGGGTGTAGCATTTTTGTCTCTACGCCCCCATTGCCTGTTCTTTAGACATCCATGCTGCAAAGCGCTTTGCGCGTGCGTCGGGCTCGGTCCTGCACAGGCCGGATGACTTCGGTACGTGGTGTAGTCTCTCTGGTCCCAGTTTCCTCCCCTCCAGTGGGAATCACAATACATCTACTCTAGATTGGTATGTACATTACGTGTGAGGGTGTTAGGAGGTGTTAAGATAGCTCCTGGCTCGTGAGAAGCCCTTAGAAGGTCTTTTTTTTGTGTGATGGTAACTATACTCACAAAATGAGAACTGTTCATAGTGGATAGTGTTGACAGAACTTGGCGCTGGAAGGTCTGAGGTGTAGTTCTGGCTTGTCTACGCCCTTCACTGCTGAACTCGCAAACGTCGCTTCCCGTCCATGGCTCTCTCGGTTTCCCCATGTATGAAATGAAGAACATGGATTTCTTCTCTTTTTAGGATTTATTTTATTGTTTTGACAGAGAGACAGAGACAGAGAGACAGAGAGAAGGGGGAGGGCCCAGAGCTGTCTCCATAGTTGTACATCATCAGTTTTCGACATGGTTTTATTCCACACAGGTGGGCAGGAGGCCACAGAGGGCAGGAACCGGGCCCGGGGCCTCCTACATGGGAAGCATGCCCCGGGGAGAACCAAACTGGGGGGCTCCCGCCTGGGAAGCTCACCCCAGTTCAGAATATGGGTCCACACGGGCCGGGGCCGAGACTCAATCCTCAGACCCCAGGGCTGCAAAGCGAGCACTCAGCCTACTGAGCCCTCCCGGCCTCCCCAGAACCTGGCTTTCTTAAGCATCTCTTCATGGCTAGTGTTCTACGTTCTACGCCTAGAACACGTAGTGACACTTCAGAGGCATGCCTGCCTCTACTCCTTTTCCCAGCCCGACCCCATCCCAGCCCCTCCTCTTTGGGTCAGATGGGTTCTCTGCTGGAGCTTAGAGAACATTCAGGAAGGTGCCAGCCCTGGCCCCACCTTTTCAGCCTTCCTCACGGGACAGCCTCACTCAGACTCCCTCCCCCAGCCCCCTCCCTGGCAGAAGGGGGGACAGGAAATCTCAGCAGGCAAGAAGGTTTTTTATGCTTCTGAAATCATTAGAGTGGCCAATATTTTCCTTTGCTGCACTTCTCTCACCTCACAATATTTTTTTTTCCCCTGCAGTGAAATCCATTCCCCCGGCTTGGAAACGTGGGCACTTTATAGAAAATCTTTAGCTTGTACCAGCACAAATGGATGGCTCTTATTTCCTGTCTGCAGTGCACGGCGGTGCAAAGGCTTTGCCAAAAACTATTGACTGAGACACAAAACCAAAAAAATAAAATAAAATACGATGGATGGAAATGAACGTGGGCACGTTCGCGGGTACTTGCTCACCCCGTTACGGGCACAGGGACACGAACGTAATCATGTAAGTCCACACATATAAGAGATCCCACCAGGGGACCTCGTGATCCACGGCCCGACTCCCCACGGGCCCCTGCTTGGGACCCGCCTGGCTCCTGGAGGCGGGTCAGGCCAGGACGGTGATGTGAGGGACTGCGGGTGGCCCTCGGTCGGTCCCCCCAGGATGCTGAAAGTAGCGCCGTGAAAGGCCCATCCATTGTGTAATTCTAAAAAGAAAACACCTGGAGCCCTCTGCAGTTCTCTCTTACAAATACGAGTCTTCCTAACAACTTTATGCTTTGAATAACTTTGGGGGGAGGAAACGATGACTAACCCCATCCTACAGACGTTGAAACTGAGGTCCAGAGGGTTGAGCTGGCTCATTCAACGCCACCCTGTTAGAAGTGGGGTGCCTGGGGCCTCCATCTGGGGCCCCATCCCGCTGTGTTTGCACACTACCCCACGGCCTCCGGGCAGTATTCTGAAATACAGGGGTTTCCGCCCAAGCGGCTGCTTCCCTGTCGCAGGGCTGGGTCAGTGTGAGAACGGGTGTCAGGAGGCACACGTGCAAAGGTGGGCTGCACAGCCCTGAGCCCCTTCTCGGGGCTGGAAGCCACCCCTGCCCTGCACCCCCAGGGTGCACCCTGAGCTTGAATAACCCCACCGCCTCCTGAGCACCCCCACGCCCATCCCGGGTCAGCCCTGCCCCCATCACGCCCCCTTGGCCGGACTGCACCGTCTCCCCAGGTTTGTTGAACGCGCTGTCTTCCTCCGGGCTCCAGCCGGCCGCGGGCTGACACGGGGCTTGCGGGTGCGGTGCGTGGGGAAGGGTTTTGTGTGCTGCTCCTCAGTGCGTGTTGCTTTGTGAAAATATGATCCATGCCCTCGCCGGCGGGGCTCCCTCACACACCCCCTACTGTGCTCCTGTTTGCATGGTGCCCAGTTCTGCTCAAGGACTCGGGGAGCCTCAGAGCACACGCGCTCCCCCAGGCCGGCTGGCAGGCAGAGCGAGGGTGGGGTGCGGTGGCGGTGGCGGGTGGATGGGCTCGCCCCGCCCAGTGCTGCAGGCTCGCCCCGCCCCGTGCCGGCGCCCCGCCCCGTGCTGGAGGCTCGCCCCGCCCAGTGCTGCAGGCTCGCCCCGCCCCGTGCGGGCGCCCCGCCCAGTGCTGCAGGCTCGCCCCGCCCCGTGC